>CM049569.1:36079740-36124740 GCA_027123335.1 Amphiprion clarkii | reverse complement strand
ACAATTTCAGTATTGTTGTACGAAAAACAGGCTGATGTTAAAACAATAGTTCAGCTAATTAGTTCCGTGTTGAAGAACCTTTTCCTCCCAGTCGCCCGCGCCCCCCTTGACATGCCTCTGCGCCCCCCCAGGGGGGCGTGCCCCACTGTTTGAGAAACACTGAATTACACTAAGATTGGGATTACTCTAGGAGCAGGGACTGAAGCAGATTACTCCTACCTCACCTAACAAATCAAACACCAGACTTAATCTTACTAAGTTGAAAACCAACTATGTCAACTATGTCATATTTGCTTCGTAGTATACCCCTCAGGTCAAACCATTCTGCTCCATTGTAGTTTGCTCTGGGTTCACCTGATTTCTCTTCTGTTTAGTGCTCTGTGTGCTCCCCTTCTGGAATCCTTCCCTTACGCCGTACCATCCGAAGCACACACCAATAATCTGGACCTCAGTTCATCTCTGAATCTCCGTCTCTAGACCTGCAGCCAGCATCCAAGCCCGAACTCTCCACGCCATGCTTCTATTCCTCCTCCACCCACAGATCTCTCTGATTGCTCTCCCGACCTCTGCCTGCCAGGTAGATAGAGTAGCTCTCATTAATAGCCTTATTAGTGGTAAGAATTGGTGTCAGAGTAGTGTGTAGTTTGCCAGGTACACTTTTGTCTTCTGTAGCATTGTGCATTGTTCCTAGTTTTCCTAGCTGTGCTTGTGCATTTTGTGCTTGTGTAGCTTTGCACTCTGTTGCGCCATGTTGCACATTTAGTTTTGACTTTTTAACAGAAATTGTTCGTTAATCCCTACCACTGTTCTGTGCCTTGTATTACTTGGTGTTATGACCCGGCTGTCTAAGCTAACCAGGGAGTAACAAAATAGAAGCAAAACAAATGCTGAGTTTCAGAGGAAACTGTTGGCGATTTATTTTGAAAGGGGTATGTTCACAAAAATACAGAAAGTGAGGGGGTTAAAAGCAAATAGGTGCCACTGAAACCAAAGAAATAAACATAACCGAAAGCAAACTTCACGCACAAGCTGATATTACAAAACTGAAAGAAAATAACAGATATTCAAGATGAAGAAAAAAACTCTCAACCAAAATTCCTTCTGTGTGTTGTCCTAGTGAAATAAACTCCTTTTCACATTTATCCAATCTGCTGTGTTTCCTGTCTGCACTTGGGTCTCTGATTACACTTTAATTCACAGCCACAAAAACAGTGCATTAAATCACAGGTGAGACGTACAAACCGACCAGTTGTTTCCTCCTTTTTTTACTGTTGATATCACTGTTGTGTTTAAAAATAAGCTTTAAATGACAAAATGTAACGGACTGCACTCTTATTTATTTAGGGCATGTTTTTGTTGTTGTTACTCTGCCAAGGAGGCGGAGCCTCGGCATAGTTATGTGATGATCAGTGTTGGTTTGTCTGTCTGTTAGCAACATTACTCGGATTAATGGATTTAGACGAAATTTTCAAGGAAGGTCAGAAATGACACAGGGACCAAGATTTTAGCAGTGAAATGCAGCTTGTAATCTGGATCCACAATTTTTCCAGATTTCTGTATCACTGATAATGGTACGCCATCACTGTAACTGTGACAACAAGTGAACACTACGTCAACTGCCTGCTAACAACAACATAATTGCGATCCTACTAGAAATCGACCCCTGCTGACTTACTGGGACTTATCCCTCAAAGATGATACAAGGAATGAGCAGGCTTGTGAGCAGACTGTGGTCTCTGAGTGCTTTTATAGTTTTTATTTTCAATCTGTTTCATAGTTGGCCTCTCATTCACTCACACACTAATGGCAGCAACCTACCATGCAAGGCAAAGGCCTAATCAGTGGGGGCAATCTTCCTGCCTAGCTCAGGTTCAGCATCCTGCCTAAGGAACTTTATTGAACATGTTGGAAGGAGCCCCGTCTTAGCCCTGTTATTTGTGATTAACTCATTCTCCTTTTAATCATCCCTAAATGCTCAAATTGACACAGCTGGTTGAACTGCTTCTATCTGTCAAAAGCCGGCAAAGTTTGATTTAAAAAAAATAAATAAAAATTCTTAATGTGAGTGAGACTCTGTTGTTCAATCTCTCTCTACCACAGCTTAGGAGATGCGCTTTGTTCAGCAGACAGACCAAGTCTGTGGACATGCAGAGACAACTGTTGTTCCAGTTCATGCTGAAACCTGCAAAGCTGAGACCAGTTCAATCCATGTCACAGTCTGTTGAAATTAAAGATGTGTGTTTCCCTGTAGTCCCTTTTTTGAGACAAGTAGTGCCCTGCACTGAAGCATTCATAATTAGGCATATGTCATGTATGCGTTCAAACAAAAACAATTTTTCTACATTTACTGCCTATATAAGCGGGTAGACAGGTGCATCTGCTTCTCGTGGAAGACACATGGTGTTGACTGGCTGAGTCAGCAAAATCTTCTGACAAATAAATGGAAAGCTGTCCACCAGGAAATATGTACATACACATGCAAGGATGTCTATGTAAGCAGACAAAGAGATGTACTGCACATAGATAAACAGAGACACATAAAGGAATATTCATCTCTCAAAGCCACATCAAAGGCCATGAAGGAGTAATGAAGCAAAAGGTTCAAGGAGAGTCAGCAAGCAGCAGAAAATGGGCAGTGTGCAAGATCTATTGTTATGTGAAGGGCTGAGGGAGTGGCAAAGAGTAGGAATGAGTGATAGGGATCAAGGGATTGAGAAATTTCAGGGGAAATTGGCAGGGGAAGGTGGAAAAGGAAGACTGCAGGGGAGGACAAAGAGAAGGTGTAAGGGCACAGATGGAGAGTAGGAAGCCATCAAGGTTAGCTGATGTGATGTAACATGTCAGAAAGAAATCGTCTTTTCTGTCCTTAAATCATCTATCCATTCATCCATCCTCCACTGCTATGCTTCAATACTATGTTTTTGTCACTCGCATGCATATTTTGGGCCTGATGAGAGCCACTCATTAAGGGACAATGACTTTTATATGTAGAGATGCTACCTTGCAATCAACTTTGCAGCATCCCAAATTACCTCTGATCTAATTTATGCTAAATTTATTCAAGTTAATGAGCCAACTGGCCATCTGTTGAGCAGCTGAAGCAGCACAGAGGACAATCAGTGGTGATGGCAAAAGATGCACAACAGAAAAGCTGCAAGGGCAAATCCAGCTTGCATGAGAGGAAAGGAGACAAAGAGATTAGCTGTCAGTCCGCCACCCCCCCACCCCCATCCTCACCCCACCCCCCCACCCCCCATCCTCACCCCACCCCCCTCCACCCCATCCCCCTCACGTCCTCCTTCTTTGCAGTCAAAGGCAAGCTTTCACATCACTGTTTTTTTTCCATTCTCTCATGTGTCTTGCATCCTATTTATGGCATTCAAACTTCAACTATATGGCTATATGCATAGCGGGTATACAAATAGCACATGATTAATGACCCTCAAATGTACATTAAATCTTAAGTATTTACTAATAAAATCATAATATTATAAATTTTAATAGCACTACTGTAATATTAATAGTATGTGTTTGTAATTTGTATTTTTTTTTCAATAAATATTATATATAGATATATACAGTCATGGAAACATTATTAGACCGCCTTTGTTTTCTTCAGTTTCTTGTTCATCTTATTGCCTGGTACAACTAAAGGTACATTTGTTTGGAACAAATATAACAACAAAAATAGCTCATAAGAGTTTAATTTGAGAGCTGATATCTAGACATTTTCCATGGTTTTCTTGATAATAACCAAAATCACTTAAGTTCTTACATCAAGTCCTGGCTCCATTCCTGTTCACACTGTATACATCAAACTTCAAATACAGCACTGAGTCCTGCCACATTCAGAAATACTCTGAGGACACTGCTATCATGGCATGTATCAGAAATGGACATGAAGCTGAATACAGGGATCTGATAAGTGCCTTCAGTGACTGGAGTCACAAAACTGCCTGCTACTCAATGCCTCAAAGACAAAGGAAGTGATCACAGATTTCTGAAGATCCAAACCCCCATTTCAGCCAGTGAACACTTGTGGCGTGGACATCGAGGTGGTGACATCGTATAAATATTTAGGTGTCCACCTTGATAATAAGTTGGACGGGTCTAAAAACATGAACTTCATCTACAAAAAGGGCCAGAGCTGACTCTTTTGCCTCAGAAGACTTCGATCAATAGATATTTGCAGTAAGATGCTGCAGATGTTTTATCAGTCTGTAGTAGCAAGTAGAGATCGACCAATATGGGTTTTTCAGGACCGATACCGATACCGATTATTAGTAGTTACAGGAGGCCGATAACCGATATTTGGAGCCGATATTCATTTGCGGTAAAAGTGTAAAAATTAGCGTGAAAAAATTGAATAATGCAAACACTGAACTTCGTTTAAATGCCTAAAGCATGTTTATTTAATCAAACAAACAGAAAATAATAGCTCCAGAAGTGCATGGATTTCCTACACTCAGAAGCATCTCTTATAAAGTTGAATAAAAGCTTAAATAAATTCCTCCCTGAAATTTTTCCACAGTAAATAAAGTAAAATTTAAATATAACTATAATGACTTATCTTTGCTTTACCCTTAGGAATCTGGGGGGACCATTTGACTGAGGTCCATTTTTGACCTGTACCTTTATATTTCACCTTAAAAATTGTTGATCTTGCTTTGCTTGGTGTTCTTTTTTCAGCACAACCTCACCTGTATGATTCTACAATTATTTATACATTTTTGATATAATGTATGAACACACTTGACCTAAAATTGCTGAAAAAATACAAAGTCTGAGTAGGCAAAAGTTAGATTTTTTTTTACTGTGGACACCATAAACATGTGTAAAGAATCCTTTTCAGAACTTAGAATGCAAATATAAATTGTTTATGTCATAAAATAATGTGCAAATTCAGCAGTCAACACAGTTATATACCACTATTTGCACTAAAATGCAGGAAATTTTTAGGCACTTTGGCACAACTATTTACAAAATCATCAGGAGTCACAATAAAATTTTACATAAATGAATTTGTGCCACTCCAAAAAAACTTTTTCTGTCCACCACAGTCTCTACAATGGCAAAAACAATAGGAAAGGGGCTTTATGGCTCAGTGGGTAGAGTGGCCGTCTTGTAACTGGAGGGTTGCCAGTTTGATCCTGGCCTGGAGAGCTCATGTTGAGGTCTCCCTGAGCAAGACACTAAACCCCTAACTGCTCCTGATGGGTTGTGGTTAATGCCTTGCATGGCAGCTTCTACCATCAGTGTGTGAATGGGTGAATGTGATGTATAATGTAAAGCGCTTTGGGTATCGTTTCAGGTACAGTAAAGCGCTATATAAATACAGACCATTTACCATTTAGGACCATGTGGAGAATCTGGAGTCCTGGTGTTCTCCATTGCTAGAATAAGTTTATTATTATTATTATTATTATTATTATTATTATTATTATTATTTTACATCTGAAGCAAAGTCTTTATTTTCTGTGCATCTTGTGTCTTCTCTGTGTCTGGCAGAGAGAGTGATCTGTGGCCAAAGCCAGTGAAGGACGTGTATTTCTTAAATATTCCACTCTCTTACTAGTAACACAGAGACGCTCTGACTGGGATCATGCCTGTGCAGCCGCTCTCATCCCCCAGCCGCTGCCAGTGTTGAAGCGTCTTTGTCCCAGGTGCTTCCAGCAGGGAGTCTCAGAGCTGTTTGTTTTTCACACGTCACTCCCTAAGAGTTGCAAAACTCTCCCTGATGTTTCTGATTGTTTTTGTGTCGGCTACAGAAGGCTTCAAAGAATCTCCCGTTTAGCCGTTCACCATACAATGACGCACGAAATGCGCTCGTCTAAAGTTCGCTCAAAAGTACAGCGTTTATTATTGATCATAACTCTGGTTTTACTTGGTCGATCAACACTATTCAAAAACTGGTAGAAAGTTCAAAATCCGCACTTTTGACACACGTTTAAAGGGAGACTCGTCGACGCTTCATCTTCCTGCTTCGTTCGATTACGCAGAGGATTAAGTAATTCACAGACATGTCGGGAGGTAATAGGAGTTAGCAGAGCTGCCGCTAATGTTTACTCCGCTCTTACGTTATTCTGCTGCTCACTGTAACGTTAGTAGTAGTTGTGAGATCTAGAGCACTGGGATGTTTATTACAATTTCGGAAGAGTTTTCTGCATTTACCTTCGACACGTGTTTTCTCTCTGGAGCTTCTCACACGAGAAAACTTTCCCTCTCTGCGTGTGTGTGTGGGTGTGTGGGGAGGACAGCTACTGCTTCAGAGGCTCTGCCACTGAAGCTTAACCAATCAGAGCGCGGGGTGGATAGTGCTGGAGACAGAAAGCAGGAGAGAGAGACGCGGCTGCATCTGAGCCGAAATAACTCAGGTTTAAATTGATTTCTTCATATCGGCCCGTCGGATTAAAAAAAGGCCGATGCCGATATACGTCAAATGTCCAAATATCGGCACCGATAATCGGTCGATCTCTACAAGAGAGCACATGGTTGTTTCATATTTCAAGAAAATGAGTTGAATTAAACTACTGTCATTGCATTATTGGTTATTCAAAGAAGAGTAAACCTTCCTGTTGTGAAGCTAACATCAGCTCAACGTGTGTGCCTCCTCTATTCTTTATCACAGCATCACACGTGGAGAGGACAGAAAGCCAGCTGCCCCCTGTCTGCGAAGTCAGAGAGGCAACACAAAGCTAACTCTACCCTTGTAAAACACAGGGTCGGTTGCCTAGGTTTTAATAGTGTATTATGGGCAAATTAAGATTTTCTAAACTAGGTAATGTTTTTTCTTCTTTTAAGCTTACCAAAGAATACCTTAAAAGGATCTCCAGGACATCTGATGGTTCCGATGCATCCATCAGCTGCGTTGAAAGCAGCGGTGATGAGTATATCCCTGCAAAAGACTCTGCAGATGAAGACAGTTCAGAAGTACCTAGTCCTATCAAAGTTCCATTGCTGAAACAGAATAAGTCCAAGAGGACTTACAGAAGAAAGACAAAGCCCAGAATTTCTGTAGATGAAGAAAAGAAGGGAACAGAAAGCGAAAGAAGTGATGACACAGGGGAGGATCGTGTCTCAGTAATGAAGCTGAAAAAAAAATTAATGATGCCAGAGTGTACAGCAAAACTCATTATTGCTAGTACTGTCCTGTCCACTGTAATAAAATGTCAAGGCACTTTATCCGAAAACACAGCAGTGAACCTGCTCTGGCTAAATCTATAAGTTTTCCTTTGAAGTCAAAGGAGCGTAAATTGCACTTTGACCTCATTAGGAACAAAGGGAACCGTGCACACAATAATGAGGTCCTAAAAAGTTGCAGTGGCGTACTAGTCCCTGGTCAGCAAACTGCAAAACCAGTGAAAACAAGTGATTATATGCATTGCATAAATTGTGAAGCTTTTTTGAAAAGAAAGTCATTATGGAGGCACATGTCCAGATGCAGGCTTTCACGAAAATGTAGCACTCCAAAGCCAGGCAAGAGTCTCATCCAGTCACTCTGTGCCTTTGCACAACCCGTTCCTGATGGTGTTAGCCAAAAAGTTTGGGAACTTGTGAATGTGTTATGATCCTGCTCTAGCCACTGCCCTTCTTTCTCCTTCCTCCTTTTTTCTTCCTTCTCCCTCCTTCTTCCTGTCTTTACCATCTGTGTCTTTTGTATTTCTCTCCTTCATTCTCCCTCTTGGTCTCCTTCTTCCTCCTGTTCTCTTTGTATCTGTCTATCTGTTTTGATCTGTCTCCCTTTGGCTCCCTCTGTTTGTCATCTCTCTCCCTCTTGTCTCTCTCATCCAATGTTTCCTCTCTGTCCTTGTCTGGTGCCTCTAGCTCCCCCTGTCTGCACCTGTTGATCTCTGTCTTTCTGCCTGTCTCACTCACCTGCCTGCCTCACCTGCCTCCTGATTACAGTTATGTGAATCACCTGCACTGATCAGCCCATTGACCTCACCTGTCTGCAATTACACCTCCACTATTTAAACTCTGCTCATTCACTCATTCTCCGTTGGACCGTAGATTCAGTTTCCACATGGACTCTGCTTCCCCACCTTTGGACTCCGTTTTCCCCCCTCCTGGATTTTCCCCACATGGACACAGTTCTCCTCCCGGATTCTCACCAGCCCTGCTTCAGTCTCCAGCCTATTTTTCCTGTCTCGTCTCCATCTGCCCCTGGATTCCATAAGCCGTTTTTCCCCCTCTGTTTTCAGTTCCCCCATCTTGTGAGTACCCCTCTTTAGCTTGATATTGTTAATTCACTTAGTTTTGTAGACTTCCATTTTTGCGTTCTTAGTGTTGACTTGTAGAGTTGTAAGTAGTTTGGTTTAGTTCTGTTCCCCCAGTTTGGTTCTCCATTTGCGTATTGGTTTAGTTATCTGGTTTAATAAAACTCTTTCCTTTATTTACTTGTCTGCCAGTTTCTGTGTCTGCACTTGGGTTCTCCAGCCCCCCTGTAACAGAATGCCATGCACCAAGATGAAGTGACAAGCATTGTCAGAAAAGAGAAAAGCATTTTGAAACTTGCTGAACATCTTTATGCTAAACACAGACATGACAAAACCAAACAAGAATACATAAGGCAAAAAATGCGTGAAGTAGGACGACTGCTCCAGCTGTCCCAGAAAAGAGGTAGACTGAAATGCATTAAAGACTACTTTGTGCCCTCCAACTTTAATTTTGTGATAGATGCAGTAAAAGGTGGAACTGGATTTGATGAAGAGAAAAACATGTATAAAACTCCATCATTAGCTCTGAAGCTTGGTCACAGTCTGAAGAAATTTGCAGACATTCTTGAGTGTGAGGCACAGATGGCAGAGTCAGACAATGAAGAGTTTCTTAACAACCTGAACAAGACTAGGGGTCTTTTTAAGATGAAGTCGAATGTGTCTGTCTCATCAGGTGCTCTACAAACTCTGAGAGAATGGAAGTGGAACACTCCTCAGCTCCTGCCTTTCACTGAGGATGTCAAGATTATGCACAGGCACCTTGAAAAGTGCAGCCACAGGAAGATATAATACATGTGTGTGAATGAGAGGGGCCAAAGTGGAAGGGTGAGGTTACTGGGAGAAAAGACAAAGAAGGTGGAGGATTTTAAGTACTTAGGGTCAACAGTCCAGAATAATGGAGAGTGTGGAAATGAGGTGAAGAATCATGTGCAAGCATATTGGAACGAGTGGAGAAAAGTGTCTAGTGTGATAAGAGTATCAGCAAGAATTAATGGAAAGGTGTAGAAAACAGTGGTGAGACCAGAGATGTTGTCTGGGTTTGAGACAGTGGCACTGAGGAAAAGTCAGGAGGCAGAGCTGGAGGTAGCAGAGGTTAAAATGTTGAGGTTCTCTTTGGAAGTGGCCAGGATAAGATAGATGGATAAGATCAGGAATCAATATATCAGAGGGATGAAGCCAGAGAGGCCAGACTGAGATGGTTTGGACATGTACAGTGGAAGGAAAGTGAATATATTGGTAGAAGGATGCTGAGTTTTGAACTAGCAGGTAGGATGCCTAGAGGAAGACCAAAGAGGAAGTTTATGGATGTAGTGAAAGAGGGCGTGAAGTTGATTGGTGTGAGAGAAGAGGATGCAGAGGACAGTAAAGGTGGGCGTATCAATCCAAACATCGATAATATCGATACCAGCGTTGGTATTGATATTCAATGATACTAGTGCAACAATGTCGATACTTTAATTTCAGTTTCTGTCCTGTATGTCTGCACTGATGCGGCTTCAACAAACAGGTGACCTGGCTGTCAGGGGTCTTCCTGTCTGAGGAGTGAGGGGTATCGCCGATACTTGGCCTGTATTTACTTGTGCCAGAATATTTCTTTGCCCCTGAGTTTCAGATCTGCTGGTTTGATTCAACCAGAATTCTGTCTGAAATGACCAGTAGATGGTGCATTTTATGAAATATTAGACAGTTGGATGACAGTGTCAGTCTGCTGCCTCAAGTTGGTCCAGACTGAAATATCTCAGCAACTATTGGATATTGGGTGACTACTGACATTCATGCAATTCTACAGTTACACAATTTCATTTAGCAGACACTTTTATCCAAAGTGACGTACGTCTGAGAGTAGATACAACACAAGCAAGGATCTAGTCAGGAGAATACAACCTGGATAAGTGGCATAAAGTTCAAATGTGATAATAGGACTGTGGTGCAAACAAGCAGTGCGGACGTAATAAAACATTTTTTTTGTAGTCTGTCAAGTGCAAAGGTGTTCAGTGAAGAGCTGAGATTTTAGTCTTAAAGACTGAGAGAGACTCTACAAATCGAACAGAGTTTGAACCACAGAAGAGATGAGTCTAGCTATCAACTAGCTCTGTTGTGGTTGCATCATACAGGTTGTTTTTTGAGAGGAAAGCAGAGACTTGGTTGAAGACATTTCGCGCAAGTATTTTAGACAGGAAGGGCAGGAGGGAAACTGGTCTGTGTTTGACCTGGACTGGGTCGAGTGTAGGTTTGTTGAGTATTAAGGTGACTCAAGCTTGCTTTAATGCAGTGGGGAACACACCCGTAACAAATGAGGAGTTGATGATGTGTGTTACTGCAGGGTTAAGTGCTGGGGAATTGGTTAGTAAGAGGTAAGAGGATAGTATCGAGTCCAGTGGACAGGTAGTAGCACGAGAGTCCAGAAATCTTTTAGAGACTTCCTCCTCAGTCAGAGGGGAGAGTGTAAACAATTTAATGCATCATATACGCTATCGTGTCAAAAGTTTTAGAACACCCCAATTTTTACAGTTTTTTTATTGGAAATTATGCATGTTATTGTCTCGTACTCTGAAATGAAAGCATAGAACAAATACACATACTAAGTAAAAAAAAAAAAAATCGATTCATAAACCGAAATTTTCTCTAAACTTTTGACTCATCAAAGTAGCCACCTTTGAAGGTATATAGTCCATGGGCCAGGACCCCAAAATCCACTCATTGGTACCACCCAAGGTGGCAAAGTCTAGTTGCTATTTTTAAATACCTATACATGTCTAGTTTATGTTTTCATATGATAACCCTTGGTCAGTGGTAGCTTAATGGTGGTTATCACCTACTGAATTAGAAGACCCCGCGCCATGATGAAATTCTCGACCAAACATTGTCAGTGGTGAAACTATGATATAAAAGTAGAAGTTAGTGAGTCACTAACCATCCAGCAATATTTCCAAGTGGTGTTTCTATCAGTCTAGATCAGTATAGAAAATACTTAGAGATTTAAACGGTGGTTTATAGTGTTCAATAAGGTGTTTGGTACAAGTATCATCTGTAATTACAACATGTTCTGTATGTTGCATAATGTACGGTAATCATAGGTCAATGTTTAACATACTCTCACAAAGAAAATTCTTGCACAAACTGAAAGGCTTTTAAAATTATTATTGACCAACCACCATAACACAATATTATGGCATCTCAATTGATTACAGTTCATCATCACAGTCATCACTGTCATCATCAAGCTCGACAGCTGAACCATCGGCCTCGTCTGACTTCTGATTAGTACAAGTCTGCAGCTTGCAGAGGTCTGTGCATTTCAGCCCATTTGAAAGGCAGGTGCAGTTAGGAAACTTGCAGCAACGCAGGCATTTGCAAGCCAAGAGTTCCAAAACCACATCTGGTGCTGGAGATGTACGCATCCAGTGGATGACTAACTGGTCATCATCATCTGTGGTCCATCCATTCTTATCAGGACCGGGGACAAGGGGTTGGCTCTGCAGAGAATGCCTCCAGATTGCAGCCTGGTAGTTAGCACGAAGTATATGCATGTAGAGGCATTCTCTGCAGGGTGGGAGCTGACTGGATTCAATTTCGCCCCTTCTGGCACAAAAGAGCTGGTAGCATAGTTCATTAACTTCTTCAGTGCTCTTGCCTGGTGAATACATGCGGCAAGTAAAGCCTTGAATCTTCTCAAACAGTTCTTCTGAGACATCCCATGCCTGGCCGAGTTGGCTAAATGTCTCCTGATGGGTGATGTCTTCCCTCAAAAGTTTTAGTGCACCCAGCTTCCCTCGACCAGCTAATGCACTCACAGTGTCACAGCCTGTGAATGCATGCAAACCAATCAGGCTGGTACAGATGCATTCTCCTAATGCCATGGCTAGTTTGTTGATGTCCACAAACCGTGTGCGGTTCAGTGTACCACGCTTCAGATAGATGGGACATCGGATATCCTTCTGGAAAGCAAGACAGAGAACCATAACATCGGTGTCCTCTGAGATGATAATTGCTGCTTTGAAGTTGGAATCTGCAGCATGCAATGCATGCAAGAGGAGTCGTGTGTCAGCTTCCTCTTGTGTTGACTGTAACTCTGGAACTTGCACACTTTCATCTTTGGTCAGCTTATAGCAGTCTTCACCACAGGTGACATAAAGTGTCTTGTCACCCAGCTTCTTCCTCTCTCTTGCCAGTTTCCATTGTTCCACCATGAATTTGATCAGGCTGGTTTTGTTGTGAGAACTGCACAAGAACTTTCTCCACTGCTGGATGTTATGCCCTCCTGCTAGGTTCTTGTACTGAAGAGTTGTGCTTGCAGCTCCCCGGTTAAGTCTTTCAATGTCTTTGATTGACTTGTCAAGATAGACATCAAAAACCACAGCGATCCTTTGACTTTGTGTGCCCTCATTCAACACCAGGTGCAAAACAGCTTCTGCTAGCTGAGCAAATGTCTTGTTAGTGGCATTGATCTTCTGCACCACACTCATCCACCACACTTAAATTGAGAACTTAACTATAGAGATCTATAATAAAAATGATGATAGTTATTAAATTCCCAATAGAAATAAATACAACACAGTTTTTTTCTGGTGCAAATATTCCATTTATTAGTTAGCTCTGTACTCATGAAACATTTTTTCTAAAAAAAAAAAAAAAAAAAAAAAATACATAAAGAATGTGATAAACAATGGTAAGCATTAATAAGTAAGCATACGCCGGTAACACAAATATACAAAATTGGGTACCTGCAAGAAATGGTACTAAGCTACTCATCTGGGAAGGTTATCACATTTTTTTATACTTCTAGTGGTGTAACAAATAAATTGCCACCACCAAAGTTTTGCCACCCTGGGTGGTACAGACATCTGACCAGGCCCATGGACTAATAACAGCTGAACACACTTGTGGCATTCTTTCCACAATGGAAATCAACTATTCTTCAGAAAGTTTTTCCCAACTCTGTTGCAGAAGTTCCCATAACTTTGTAGGTTGCTTTGCTTTCTCTCTTCTGTCCAGTTCATCCCAAACCAGCTCCATAGTCTGGAGACTGTGCTGCCACTCCATGTTTTCAAGCTGACCATCTTGTTCTTTTTTCCTAAGGTAGTTCTGGCATAGCTTGGACTTGTGTTTTGGGTCATTATGGGGCTGTAGGATGAACCCCTGACCAATGAAAGCGCATACCAGAGGGTACTGTATGGTGCTGCAGAATGCTGTAGTAGCCATTTTGGTTCAGGGTACCTCTCACTCTGTACAAGTCACTGACCCTGGATGCAGCAAAACAGCCCCAGACCATCACGCTTCCCCTCCATGTTTGACAGTTGATGTCACACCATCCTTTCACCTACTCAAATCCTGCGTGATGAACTAAAGGTTTCAAATTTTGATTCATCAGTAAATAATACCTTGTTCCCGTTATGGTACGGGGGGAGTGGCGAATTCATAGTGAGAGACAGCGCATAGCCGGAGGCAAACCGAATTTAAACAGGTTTTATTACAAATAATAATAATTAAGCAATCTAACTATGTATCATCTGTCTTATCATGCATGTATCAAATTGTGTGTTTTATGGTCCTTGTCCCTCTCAACCTGCCCGGCCAGCAGGCAGATGGGTCCCCCCACATTAGAGCCGGGTTCTGCTCGAGGTTTTTTTCCCTGTTAAAAGGGTGTTTTCCTTGTCACTGTCGCCTTTTGGCTTGCTCTGGGGGTTCAGGCATATGGGTTCTGTAAAGCGTCTTGAGACAATTTGACTGCAATTGGCGCTATATAAATAAAATTGAATTGAATTGAATATGGCCAGAACTCACAACGGTGGAGGGAAGGTGGAAGGCAGGCTCCCGGGGATCGGCAGTCGGAGGGCACACGTCGGCTCTCATGGGGATCCTCGCTGATGATGGTAAGTGCTGCTTATGTTGACCCTTTATAATAATGGCAAAATGAACGGGCAGTGGCACATCCCCTCACCAAGCCAAAATAAAAAAGAAATGCGATTCTTTTAAGATGGAATGGCTGTTGGAGTTAGGGTTGCCACCTGTCCCTTAAAACATGGAATCGTCCTTTATTTGACAATTAATTGTTGCGTCCCGTATTGAATCAATACGGGACGCAAATTGTTGCGTATTTTCATAAATGTCCCATACACGTCTGTTACACACTCATCAGAATTGTATAATGAACAAAATAAAACACAGGAAGTATTAAGGGCAGCCAATTTCATCTTCGTAGGACTTACGTAGCGAGGACCCGATGCGAGGTCCAGCAGATAGACTTCTCTGTGTCCGGTCCTGCCCGGTCCTATGGTCCGCGCGTTTAAAAATGTCTACACCCGATACTCCACCACGTCCAAAGAAGCAAAAACGTTTGCAAATGTACAGACGTGAGTGGGAAGACTGGAACCCCTGGCAGTAGGTACAGGGCAAACTGTGTTTTCTGTTGCTCATGGACTGGCTGAAGGCAGCATCAGGAGACCAACATGTAAGAAACATGAGAATAGAGAGAACCCAACCAGCAGGTCACAGTTTTTTTTAATCCCAAATCATCTCCTGAAGTCCATAGGGTAAGGGACATCATGATGAGATCAGTTGGATTTCCTTCAGTATCTGGTTGTGAATTTACCAGAGGATGCTTATAATCATGCTGATGTGGCCGTAAATCTACAGTATTTTAGTGACTCAATAAATGCCTAAGTTGTTTATTTTTTAAAATGCTTATAAGTTTTTAATAAACATTTATTTAATAGCCTATATGTAATCAATAAATGGCCTTTCCCTATCTGAAGAAAAACTCACTCAGAACTTTGATATGATAACGGTACTAAATAAATTAATAAATACATGCATAGACACATAAATAAGTTAAAACATTAACTGTGTTAAGATAAGATTTAGATTTAGATGAAAAAAAATGCCTGTAGAGAATTTCTTTGTACAGTATTCTGCCTTCAGTTGTTTATGTTTTTGCAGAATCCAGTATTGCACACTGGTTGGTCATTTTATTTTATTAGTATGGTTTCACTGTTTGAAATGAGGCCACTAATTTTCAGACATACCCTGTGATCATAAAACAATACAAAATTTTTAGTTGAGTGTTAATAAAGCACTTGAAGCTTTAAGTATGGCTAAATGCTTTTTTCAAAATTAGACATACCACTCCTTAGGTGGTAGTGGCCCTGAGTTTGGTAAAGTTGGAAAGATATTCATAGATTCAGACTTCCAGCATCAATAACTCATTAGATATAGGTTGTCAAAACATAAACGATGCCTCTTTCCCATCATTGTAAGGACAATGTGCTACAAGCCCAGTTTTATCAAAAGTAGCTGTCTTTCAAGCTGCAGGAATAACATTGGTGTCTATGGAGTGAACAGGGTCTGTCTGCAAATTGCAAAACCGCTGCAACAGTAAAGAGAGACAAATATTCAATAACTTCACTCTTATACATTGTAGTGTCACTAAAATCACTGCAGCCTTCAACTGGCTCCCGTTGACAAAGTTTTTTTTACAGAAATGTAAATGCTGTATTATGATTCTTTTAATAAACCATATAACTTAGATGGATGCGATGCTGGTGTGACCACAGTGTACACATCTGATGTTGCTCACAGTTGTCCAAGGGACGCTCAGGGAGTTTGTGTGTTTGCTCAGACTCATGAAAAATTAGAGGGAACATTGCTTCTGAGATTCAGTTCAATTCAATATACTTTATTGTCCCACTTGGGGAAATGTATCTTGGACTCAAAAGCTGCGCCATCAATGCCATCTCAACAACTACAGAAAAACAGTATTGCACATATCCCAAACATTACACAAAACACATACATACATCATAGTAAAAACACTATAAAAAAATAGATACCATCACAGTACTGCTATAGACCAGCCGTTATTCTCTCAGTTCGTTGTTCTGAATTTCTCACATACAGCCACGCTGAACATTTATCATCAGCCTGCAGCTACAGTTGACCTGCAGGACGAATGACCTTTCTTTCTTTCTTTCTTTCTTTCTTTCTTTCTTTCTTTCTTTCTTTCTTTCTTTCTTTCTTTCTTTCTTTCTTTCTTTCTTTCTTTCTTTCTTTCTTTCTTTCTTTCTTTCTTTCTTTCTTTCTTTTTTCTCCATATTTATCTGTCATTTTTTGTTTTACTGTATTTTCTGCTTTTATTTACTTATAGCTCTTTCATTATTTGTGATGTTTCCATCTGTCTTTATTTATTCTTTTTCTCTTTTTTCCACTTTCTCTCTTATCTCAGTATTTTCTTTCTTTTCCTCAGATGAGAAAATCATATGCACAACAAGTGTATATTTTTTTATTTTTATTTATTTTATTTTTTTTTTACACTTTTCACTCAGGCTACCTTATGAGCACCGAAACTGGCTGTAACCTGTCTGAGAAAACCTGTAGCTGGTCAACAGCAACCTCCTGCACTGAGGAAGATGCAGGGAGCGACTGTAGGGAGAGAAACTGGAAAGCTGGGAGGAGTAGGAGGAGAAATGGGAGAAAGAACAAAGAGAGGAGGAGGAGGAGGGGAAATGGGAAAGGAATTAAAAAGGAGCAATGGCAGCAGTCTCATAGTCTTCCCTTAATTGTAAACACGATGACCCAGCTGTGCTGCTCATCATGCAGCTGACGGTGACCACAGGCAGACACACATGTACCTAATAATCAGCTCTTTCTCCCCCCTGTGTGTGTGTGTGTGTGTGTGTGTGTGTGTGTGTGTGTGTGTGTGTGTGTGTGTGTGTGTGTGTGTGTGTGTGTGTGTGTGTGTGTGTGTGTACACACATTGCTTGCTTCATCTCATGAGACCAGGTGAATTGCCAGATGAGAGCTGATGCTTTAATTGCTTTTTCCTTTGCTGCAGCTCTCGCTCATTCCATTCCTCTCTTGTTTTAGCTCTGTATTGTAACGTAATGTATAACACACACACACAAACACACACACACACACACACACACACACACACACACACACACACACACACACACACACACACACACACACACACACACACACACACACACACACACTGCTACTTTCTACTGTTTTGTGACCAAATGATAAATATTAAAAGTAACAGTTTAATCAGTGATGACAAGAATTGTTTCTTGTCTGGTTCTGGATGTTTGAAGGATTGTTCATGTCTCAAAAGTTGTTCTGATAATCATCTGAACAGCATTTCTTTTGTTAAATTATTTAAAAGAACTTAAGTTTACGTTGTCATGACAAGACAGCTCAGTCCTTGGAGTGAATTGGTGTATTGAATCAGACTCATTCAAGGTTGGAATGAATGGCCAACACATGTCACAGACAAGACAAGGCATCCTCTGATTTGTGAGTTCAATAAATGACCCTCTGGGGTTTTTGTCTCCAGTCAGAAGACCATCAAATCTGGAGGAGCTTGAGAGATTTGCCAAACAAGAATGGGCTGGGATTCCTCAGATGTGTCAGAGACTTGTTGCAAACTACAACAAATGACTGCAAACTGTTATCCAGCAAAAAGGATACAGACTTTTGAATATACTGAATATTGGCATCAAGGGGACTAATAATTTTGACCCTGCTAGTTTTTGTTTTTTATTAAATAATTTTGTTTATGTGTGCAAAATAAAATAATGTAAGCATCCAAAATAAAACTAAGATGTTTGGAAAAGCTCTGTTAAAAATTCCTTGATCTGTTTAACAGCACTTGGAAATTTTTGAAAAAAACAAAAATTTCATAGAGGGGCTAACAATTTTGTCTTCAACTGTAAGTGCATGTGTATTACCACTGTGGAGGCTATTTTCTTGTGTACTGGTTAAGATTCAACACACACAAGGAAAAAAAAACATCTGCTTGCAACAGGTAAGATGAAAAATCAAAGTAATAAGACTCATTCTAGGAGAAATTTTAGAACATGCTAAATGATGTAGAGGCCTAAAAATAGAGCCATAATACTGACTCAGACAGCAGAAATGCGCCATCGGCAATATTTTTTGACTGACACGTGTCGTTTCTATGTCACTTCATTAAAACAAATGTATTTTTTTGCTGTTTTTTTTCAGTATCACTCTTGACGTCCAATGTTTTTGGCTTCAGTTACTGATCAGCTGTAGTCAGGGCTACTGTTTAGACAATAGAGACAGCAGCAAAGTTCATACAAATTTGCAACTGATGCAACTGATATATTTTGTGATACTGAAAATTAATTTCACCTCCTATTGTATTGGTTTTCATTTAAGTTTGAAATGCAGACTCTGTCCATAAAGTCTGTATGACATGCAACAGAGGTCAAGAAATGTATAATTCATATTGATTTGTGGATTGTGACTTCACATTTAAGAAATTGCTGAATTTGTTTATTGGTTAAGGACAGCACATTCTTGACATGTTAAGTGTTCATGCACTCTGTCAGTTCCATGAGTCAGTTATTTTGTGGCAGCTAATGGTTATTTGAATTTTTTAGTCATCTGCCAATTAAGTTTGGCTTGTAAAATCATATGGTCTGTAAAAAAAAAATTACCTCTAAAAAGTTTACCTGTCTGTTGTATTTCAAATATATCTGATGTCATTTTCAGTTTCAAAAGTCATTTTTATTGTAGAAAGAATTACTGTGACTGAGGCTTCCCTCTGCTTCAGCTTTCAGGTGAAGCCCATGCTGCTGCCCAGCCAGGTCTGGAGTCTGCTGCCCCCTGGTGTCACTGCAGCTTACTGCAGCTCTCCTGTCAGATGGACAAACCACAGATCAGAAATGTTGATTCTCCTTAAAAGGACCTGGATAAAGATCAAACTTACTCATAATCTTATGTAGACATCAGATATAAATTAATTTCTTCTTTCATGCTCAGTGTTTCACGCAAATGCTATTTATTGTACATCAAAAGAAAAGATCCTAATGTATGAATTATCTGCAGCCTCCATATGCACCAAACAGCTAAACTGAAATGTAGGCATTTCAGTGTGTGTGTGTGTGCGCGCGCGCATGTGCAGCATATTATCAGTTGAACTGGGAAACAATAGTGGTACTGCTTCATAATGCCATCTCCAATGATCAATAAATCATTTTCAAACACTTTCCACAAGAGACCACAGATGTTGGTTGGGAGGACACAGATGTATATGATCATGTGCTTTCACATCTGTCTCTGTGTCAAAATGCAGTGGCAAGTACATAACATTGAGTGGACAAGAAGAGTGTATGTTTGTGTGTTAAGACCAGTGAATCATAGAGTCTATGTGCAATGGAGCATGTTTTAATGTCAAGGCATCAGTGGCTGAAGAACTGGTGTGATGGAACGACAGATACACACAAGAACAATGTGTTCGTTGTTATGCTGGAGTGTTCCTGCTGTCTGACTCACACAGTGGATGTGTTGCCTACTGTATGTTTGTGTGTAGTGGAGTGTGAGTGTGTAGGTGTGTTGGAGTCTTTGTATGCAGCTCCATATGTGCTCTATAGCAGCTGGGAGGAGACTAATCTGCTGCAGAGCTGAACAAATGTAGCTTCTCAGCTTTATTGTTCTTATTTGCTTCTCTTCTCTTCTCTTCTCTTCTCTTCTCTTCTCTTCTCTTCTCTTCTCTTCTCTTCTCTTCTCTTCTCTTCTCTTCTCTTCTCTTCTCTTCTCTTCTCTTCTCTTCTCTTCTCTTCTCTTCTCTTCTCTTTTTCTCTGTCATTTTGTTGTGGTTTTGGACCTCCTGTCTTATCTTGTTTGTCTTGTTTTTTTCCATCCATATGTCCGCTTCTCCCTTTCCTTCTTTCTTCTTTGTTCTCTCCATACCCTCTTTACTTTTGTCTTTTCTTCTGTTTTTCATTCTTTTTCTCTTTGTTTTGTTGTCATTGCTATTTTCCCTCCTCTGTCTTAGCTACTCCGTTGTCTCCTTTCTGTTTCTCTTCTCTCTGGTCATTTCCTGATTCCTTTTTTGTGTTGTCCGCTTGTCCGTTTTCATCTTTCACACTCTTTCGTCCTCTTCTTTTGTTTTACTTTTTCCTCTCACCTCACTTGCTGTCTTCTCTCTTTTCATTCTCCTTCATCTGCTTCTCTTTTCTTCCTCATCTCTGTTGTCCTCACTCCTCTCTTTGTCTTTGCCTCTTTTTGTCTTGTGTCTACTTTCACCATCTTGTGTATTCCTCATTATATCTTGGCCATTGCATTCTTCTTCTTTGTCCTTTTCCGTTTTTCTTCTTTTCAGTCTTCACTCCTATGCCTTCTCCTCTGATGTCTTATTCTCTCTCTTCTATTTTCTCTGTTGTCTCAACTACTCTGCTGTCCTCGCTTCTGTCTTTTTTTGCTTCTTTTTGTCAACTTTACTTTTGAACACCTGTTTCTTCTTCATACCCTGCTCTCTCTTGTTACACCTCTCTCATTTTTTATTCTCTCATGTAAAGTTGAAGACAAAATTATTAACTGCCCTCATAAAATGTTTGTTTTTTTCAAAAATGTCAAAGTGCTGTTAAACAGACTGACTTTTTTTTCTTTCTTTTTTTACAGAGCTTTTCCAAACATTCTAGTTTTATTTTGGATGCTTACATTGTTTTACTTTGCACAAAGAAACAAAATGCTAATAGTCAATTGTGTATCCTTTTTGCGGGATAACAGTTTGCAGTCATTTGCTGTAGTTTGTAACAACTCTCTGCCACATCTCCTGAGGAATCCCAGCCCATTCTTCTTTGGCAAATCTCTCACATTCGTCCTGTGCCCTATTGAGTCTTTTCCGATATGTTCTGTTTTTTAGTCCTCTTCCTTGTCTTGTTTTTTGCCTTTACTCTGTTATCTGTCCTCTTTTTGCCTCTTTTCTATTGTCCACTCATTGCTTTTTCCCTCCGCTTCCCTTCTACATGAGATATTGCCTCTGTGATGCATTGTGACAGTAACGTTAATGGAAGCACTGTACATTTAATGACCTATATCTGTGGAAATTCCTCTGCCACTTCTCATTGTTCACACACAGCCACATTCACCTGAAACGGTACTCACAACTGTGTGCTCTGATAAACACAATCAGTGCAGGAAATACAGGTCTATGGCCCTGTTCATACAAAATAATATGCATGTAGTCATTTGGTAAATTGGTAGCTAAGTGGGGAATTACTTTTTCACACAGGGCAAGCTGGGATCAAATTGTCATCTATAAACTGCATTTTGTGTTTTCTTGGTTTATCTTTGTCTTATAGTAAAATTCTTTTATAATTTGTTAACATTTGTCAAAATTTACGTGTGTCAAATATGCAAAAATAGCAGATTTCTGCCCCTCATTAACTGAGGGGTACCAACAATTTTGTCCACGTGTGTAACTGTTGATCAGTTCGTGACAGAAAATGAATTTTTAACTATTTTGATAAAATCTAAACAAGGGGTCTGGATGCTCCAGTGGGAGAAGTTGTTTTTGCTTCTTTAGTATTCTAAATATCTATGCATTCTATATAGTTAATCCGTCAAGGAACATAGCGGAGTTATGTGGTGATCAGCGTTGGTTTGTCTGTCGGCCTCTTTGTCTCTTAGCAACATTATTCAAAAACATTAATGGATTTGGATGAAATTTTCAGGGAAGGTCAGAAATGAATCAAAGTATTATGTGGTTCAGGGTGGCTCAGGCGCAGGAAATGAACAGACGGTCTTTGAATGCTACACAGATTTATTTTCAAAAGGTTTTTAGGACTACAAGCGGAAATTAGGGTTTAACAGGAAACAGAAATAGGAAGCACAAGGCTCTGGATCTAACAGCGGCACCTAGGGGCCAGGCGGAACTATAACCAGACAAAACTATATTTCTAACTCTCGGTAGGTAACACCTAGGCGAGAAAGGCCAAGCTTAGGAATACTAAACAAGACGCAAGGCTATCTTCACGAGGATAGCAAGAGGTAACCACAAAAGAAGTCTTCTCCAAAATACGGTGCTCTTAACGAGAGCTAAACTACAACTGAACTACAGACTCACGAATTCTTCTAGGGATGCTCAGAACTGGCCCACAGCGATGGCAGCCAGGATTTGGAGCAGCGGGCTTTGGACCAGATGGCGGGCAGCGTGAAGCAGCAACAGGTGAGAACCAGAGTCCAAGGTTGATGACAACACCGCAGGAACAGGTGGATCCAGAAGGACCGTGTGTTTTACGATCCGGCACCGAGAGCTGGGTCGTGTCTGGTTATATTGTGGACTAGATCAAGCTTGATTGGTCGCACTCTACCTGATAATGAGCTGGCTGATTATGGCCGATGGGGAACACCTGTTGCCTCCTCTGCACTGCTGGGCTGCCTTCAAAGGAAAGAGGAAGGAGAGGGGAGGGAACTAACTAGGCCTGGCAGCAGCCAGCCTGACAGTACCCCCCCCTCTACGGCACCTCCTGGTGCTGAACAGGATGATCCCAGGAGGAGGAGGGGGATGGACAGGGAGGGACAGAAACAAAAGTCCAAGAAGAGATGGGTGGGCGGAGGGGATGTGGACGGAGGGACAAAAAAAAAAAAGCCAAGTGTCAAGAACAGTCTGGGGCGGCACTAAGGTACACAAAAACAAACAAAACCAAATCAGACCAGAGATCAGTTCAAAAGGCTGGTCAAACACAATGCAAAATATTCCTAGGGCGGAGGACGGCCTGGGTGCTGGACGGGCAGACGAGGTCATTCCGGAGGACGGCCCGGGTGCTGGACGGGCACACGGAACCACTCTGGGGGCCGGCGACGAAGGAGGCGGAACCCCTCGGGAGGCCGGCGACGGAGGAGACGGAACCACTCTGGAGGCCGGCGGCGGCGGACGACACGGGGACCCCCGGGAGGCCGGGCTGGGGACCGACGAAGGCGGGACCCCTCTGGAGGCCCAGGCGCAGGGGTGGCCACTGCAGACGGAGACTCAGGAGCAAGGGGTTTGTCAGCTGACACAGTCACAGTCTTTTGGCTGGGGGGTTGGTCAGCAGACTGAGGCTGAACAGTCACTGGGCCTGGGATGCTGTCAGCTGACACGAGCTCAACAGTCTCTGGGCCGGGGGTGCTGTCCACTGACCCAGGCGCTACAGTCTCTCGGCCAGGGGGTTGGTCAGCTGACCCAGGCTGGTTCGAGGCGGTGTCGACAGCGTCGTCGACCCCCTCGGAGACGGAGACGGGTGAGGTGGCGTCGACAGCGTTCAGAACACCTATTCTAACACTCCTTGGAGTGGATTCAGAGTTAGCAGGGAAACTAGTGGGCTGGTGGCTAGCAGGTGAACTAGCAGGCTGAGTGCTGGTTGGATACGTGGCTGAGGCAGGAAGGGTAACATACCGCAAGGGTGAGATCAGATGTCTAAATTCCAATCATAAAATCTTCACACACTCAGGTTCATTAATTTGCAAGGATATACGGATATAATGCAGAAAGCTTGAGACCAATGCTTCTGATCTTGCATGTCTAATAACTGGCTCCAAGAACTTGTTTCAGCAATTCTTTGAAACTGTTAAGCATGACCTTCAACAATCTATGTTTTATTCAGTTTTTGTTGTTTTTTCTTTTATAATTAGTTTAAGCAACATGTACACATTAGCAGTCAAAAGTGTAATGTAAATGAAAAATGAAATGTATATAATAATAATATTAAAATGATATTTTGTATAGATAAAAACAATACAAAAAAACATCCTCATAGTAATGATATCTGATAATATCCAGATGCCATAATGAAATACAAGGAAACCACACACTACTCTCTCAATCTGACAAAAAAGTAGCATTTTGTTTTGGGCAGAAACTGATTTAAAGAGTAAACGCTGCATCTAATAATAACCATTTCCCTCGCTGACTCTCGTTGTGGAGACAGAACTTCTGTCTGAAGCAGCTCCTGTAGTTCACTCATCAAGGCCACTGAGTGTGAACATATGTATAAATAGATGTGTAGTGAGCATATTTATTAGAGGGACATTGACTTAAAAGAGTTAAAATTTTGTGGAAATGCACACTGAATGACTGAATGATGCAGCACATAGTTACTGCATTGACTGATGCATCAATTGACAGTGATTTGATTACAAATATTTGCATACTTCTTTTTCAATATAAAATACACCATGTTTATTACTGATCAGGAAATGTACTGATCAGTACATGTTTGAATATTGCACAGAATAGAGATGTACAGATCACACATCTGTATCTATTTTATGCAACCAACACAATTATTTTTCTCTGTATCTGGATAGAAAGCAGAACTTTTGAAATACATGGGATTCTACATTATAGTTGCAATATGTAGTTAATAGTTGTGTAACAGTCTTGTCTTTTTGTGGCCTTGCACAATTTGCAGATGAAGTTAGTTCTATCAGTTGGTCTGATGGTAAAGTGCTCCCAGATAGTACTTATTATTTTTTGAATTTCATTCTGCAAAATCCATTGCTAGCTATTACTGTCACTTGAATGAGTTGCTGTCGGCCTGACATTTGATATAGTGTCACTGGGCACCAAGTCATATTTCAATTAAACCTATGGCTGAGATACAGCATGTTGCATCTTAGACAGCTAAATACTGACTAAAACATAAAATAATTTATTTCTTTTTAAATATAGGCATTTTTTTGTTTGTTTTTTAAATGGACAAAATTAATACAAAAACTACACTCACACTTAATTTTGATGTATAGGTTGCCGATGTTAGAGAGGAATCCAGCTTCCACACATGAATAACATATTAGTATTCAGTTACGTCCCTAGTAAAGAGCTTGGTGAGCTGATATAAGACTAACCATGCCCTGACTCACGTGTTAGTCTTCTGACTGTAGTAGATGATGCATTTTATATTTCAGCAGGACTTGCGTATCACTGTGTCTTAGCTGAAAGAACCTGCATATTTGCTGCGTGACAGTCATTCTTTTCTGCTGACTCTTTCCTTTTCTTCTGGTCGTGTTTTTTCTGCAGGTGTAAACAGTGAGTCTCTGTATTGAGCCCATCAAGCCTCCAGTCGACCTGTAGAGCTGCAGCAAGTTCTCAACCCTGGTATCATCTCTTTAGAAATTAGCTGATGAACTGAACAGCTGAAAATTAATCAGTTATAAAGATTTTTTTTGCATCTCTCTATCTTAGAATTGTAAATCAAATATGTTTGGGTTTTGGACTGCTTACCAAGTCAAATAAGCTGAGGTGAATTCAGTGTTTTCCTCTAATTATAAGGAGCTGCGATATTAGTCGCTCACAGTGTGACGTTATCATGTGTCACTGTACATTTGCCGATGGTGCAGTAGCCTCACAGCTAGAAGAGGGTTTGAATCTCAGCATCAGGTCTTTCTTTGTGGAGTTTGCATGTTCTTCCTGTGCAGCATGGGTTCTCATCAGGTGCTCTGGCCTTCCACAGTCATGCTCAACTTGTGATTCTAAATTGTCTCTATGTGTGAAAGCAAATGTGCTTGATTGTCTCTCTGTGAAGTCCTGTGACCTGTCCAGTGTTCCCTGTCTTCACCCTAAGTCAGCTGGGAAAGACTTCAGGACCCCCTGTAAACCTACAGAGGATAAAGCAGTGCACAGATGGATGGGTATTGCCTCACAACACAGGCTCCACCCACAAGGATCCAAAGGCCAAACTTAATATAACTCTACTGCAAATATTGCTCTGCTACTAAAACGCTACAGATCAAAAAACATTTTACTCCCAAAACTGATAAAGCATGTCAGGCAGTCTCTGCACATTAAATCTGGAAGCAACTGCTGGCTCATCACTAATACTTACATGTGCAATTTTGCTTTCCTCTTTATATTTGAACCAAACACCGTTTGAAAATGTTCTGGCAGGTAACAGGTTGCTGAAGCCGACTAAAGCAGAAGCCACTCATGAAAAAAGCTTGCCAAGTTGAAGCTGTGGAAGTTCAGGTTTGACACCACCAGGGAGTGCTCTGACTCTGTACTTTATTTTGGGAATATCACACTTTATTATGCTCGTGGTTGGTATGGTATGATATGTACATGACAGATGACTCTTTCACTGGACAGTGTTGGAGTCCTTCATCATTAGTGCTACATGGACCCAAAATATAAAATCATATTCCAGGGAAATGGAATTGCTGTAACTGCAAGTTGTAATTGGTAACTTAAAATAGCTAGAAAATGTAGAAACTTGCACAACAATGTTTTACAATTTGTGGGTTTATTTATCTTAACCAATATTTATGAGAAAATTTACATCATTTATAAAGAAATAGATTATTATTTGCTGGGACTGCCAACATACCTTATATTAGAAATAACAACTGGTACAGTACAGCTGAAACAGACAGTTATGTAATGACTTCCAATGCAGTATTTAGTGTTATGTGATTGCTATGTTTCACTTAATTTTTAAGGAATAACTACACATATAAATGTCTGATTTGTTTTGGGACATCTGTCAATTCAATGGTACCCTTTTCACTGTATGATTTACCACAATTGAGTGTCTACAGTACCTTATAAAGATTGCTTCGGGGATTACATCCTTGAGATTTTGACATTTGCCACAAGATCCTATGGCTGGACCACAGCCACAGGATCTCCACAAACCAAACATATCACAACATGAAAAAGACATATACTGAAGATAAAACTCAGTTTAAAATTCATTCTTTATATACAGATATAAAATATAATATAAAACTGTCTCTCCAAAATTTACCTGAAATTTGTAACAGCCATAAAAAACTAAGGAGCAATTGGCAGAATTCAAAGTGGATTTACTGATCCTATTGTAGCTGTGTTCTGAGATTCACAGAAAATACTTCACACATTGAATTTTTACCTCAAAAAACAAAAAGCATTAGCAGAGCACTCTATTACACCTGGAACTGATCCGACCATTTGCTGCTGTAAAAGGTTAATCCAAATCTTTAGATTTTCATTTTTTTGTTCTTTAAAGCAGCTTTAAGTCCTTATCAGCTCATATAATATATATCATGAATTAATGGGGCGTCTTCTGCTTTTTATTGAACTTTAAATTTGTTATTATGGGAATTAGTCATTTTTCCTATAATTTTCTAAACAAAAAATCCAGTTAGAGTTGCATAGACTGGATGATATCCCTTTAAATGTTTTTTCAGATAATTCATGTAACCTAAAAAACGCAAACCATTTGTTATGAAGACAGACTTGTCGTGATGGCTATTTTTGTCTTTTGTCATGTCAAATTTTCTCCATTAACAGTCAATAATTCTATAAGTGTCACAGTCCTGATGAGAGGATGAGGAGCAGCTGCAGGACCTGCACAGCTGTAGTTCATCACTCATCCTCCCACTATAAAGTCTGGCGCCGCATGCAGTGCAGCGCCGGATCATTCCTCTTCCTGTCATCTCCAGTTTGAGACTGAGCCATCGGACGGCCGGTCTGCTCCCCGAGAAGGACCCGGCGTCAATCCTGGCAACTCCAGCCGCGCTCCCCCAGGTGCAGAGAGCCGGCGCGCCGCCCCCCGGGAGTACACAGAGAACGTGCAAAAATTGGTAAATTCACCAAACACAACACAAATCAATGCTGCAGACTACTGAAAATATGATTTATTTCTCTTTATATAACCATAATCAGTCAACATAGACAATCACAACAAAACATGTCCCAACACTGGACGCCCAGAAAATAGACAAATAAAAATATGGTACTACCAGTACAGGTTAAAAGTACTGCAAAGTAAAAGAAGAAAACAAGAAGAAATCTGAATAGAATAAATTAAGTACTACACATCTCTTCGCCTAGCTGGATCTGGCCAGAGAATTTCATAAACATCGCAGGCAATATCCTCATTGGCAATTCAACGTCTTCAATGACGGATCAATCCTTGCACAGCTGCGGCATCAATTTGGTCACAAGCCTCTTCCATGGCCTGAATGAGGAGCACCTGAGCCTGGGGCTGGAGATCATAAACCTTCCACCGCCATGCTGAGAAAAACAATTCAATGGGGTTTAAAAATGGAGAATATGGTAGAAGGTACAATACTGTAAACTGTGGATGGTGTTGAAACCAGTTCTGGACCAGAGCAGACTGATGAAATGGCATTTGGTTAATTACTGTGATGAGGTTGTGCAATCAGTCCAAAAATGTGAGAATGTGATCTGTGTTGCAGGGGCCCATATTGGCATGATGGTGGTTTTATAGCTCTCAAACCTGATCGGTGTGTCTACAATGAACTGAAGAAGCCTCTTGGATGAGAGGTGAAACGTCTTTAAGGAACTTTCTTAAAGTCCAGTTGGATTGATTTAAACAACCTTGGATAACCATGACCTGGATGAATGAGAAACTACACAGACGTCTACAATAAAGTAATCATCTGTTTGCAGACCTGATGTATGTGTTTAGTCATCTGGCTCATGGGTGTAGAGATTGGTCAGTCAGTGCTTTGGAATTGCAAGGAAGTGACATCATGATATACTTCTGTGTGTAATGTACACAAGTGTGTTTAGTGTTTAGCAAATCACTGTGTGTATTGTTCTGCAAAAAGTGTGAGGTGAAAATCTGGCCCAATGTTTTGCGCCTTGAGAGTAAGGTGTTGATAATTATGTAATTCTTTTGTTTTTAGTGTTTATGCAATCATAAAAAAAATGTAAATACTTAAATTTTCCTCAGGATTAATGAGGTATTTTTATCATCGTCATGACAATTGAGGAATTTAGCATGCAGGCTTGACGTCCACACCTACATTTATGTTGAGACAGAAAGGGGGTTACATGACAGAAATGCTGTGATAAATATGCAGAAGAATCCAATCACTGATATCCAGCATTCACTCTGGCATTATTTTTAATGAGTGGTCCAATAGACATGAAACGATTCTATTGAATATATAGCAAAAGTAGTAGCTTGTGTTCAGATTTGTGCTGACGTGGTTGTGAGGCTACATGAACACACACTGACTGTGGATAAAATATTTCATCTGAATGTTGAGGGCAGGGAGGAGTGGCCTGATGAGTCTGTGATGTTTGAGAATACCTGGGAATGGAGAGGGAGGGTAAAGGCACTTGTCACACGTAGAAATATATATTGCTGTCTTTTGTCATTGTCAGAGTTCACAGTTTGAATTGTACAGCCAGATGACATAGATGTAAAAATTAAAAAAGGAAGAAGAAGGTCTGACCCTGTGTATATGTGGTGTTAAATAAGTCTTATTACCTGCTTCCTCTTCAGCAGAAACATTACAGTAATAGTTTTAGATTAACAATTCAGCATTCTTATTGTTCAAGACACTACACATTCATTTCAGAACTAGTCAGGTCATCTATTAATGCCACCAGATACAGTAGGTCAGTGGCTTTATGAATGATCTTGCACTGTTACCACAGATGCACAGTCACAAGTCACCAGTCTACTTTAGATACACATGATTTCTGCAAGATCTAAATGTATAAAGAGCACCATTTCCCCCCATTTTTAAGCAGATGTGTTATCTTACGTTGCTGTCACTGGAATGAGTCAGATGGTCCTTGATTCAATCAGTATATGATGTGTTTTGATTTGACTGTTTATGAATACTCTTCGATGAATGTGCAGGATTGCAAAATGCACGGACCAATAATCATGTTTAAGTGGTTAATGCATATTCTGTGGCATTGTGTAGCTCTGATTTGAGGTGTTTGTTATCAGGTATAAAATTTGTCATATATCAAACCATTTATGTCAAAGTAAGGAGATAAGTTGTTCAAGACCTTCCTACTAGCTATTTTCCAATTTTTATATAGCCATTACAATTCTGAAAAGCCCTCTGTTTCCAGCTGGAATGTCAATTTCTGTTAAAAAAAAAAAAAAAAGTAGTATTTACTTTTCAGTGTTAGTGTTCCACCTTACCAGAGACTGAAAGGTGAGTTATGATAACATCTTTTTCTTCACTGACTTCTTGCTGTGAGTTAACATTAGAGAGGTAAAAGTGCCTGTGTCATGAACTACAGAGCTCAAAGTTTAACAAAGAGGTGTGTATATGTCTGGATGTTTCAATTTTTTCCCCCAAATCCTCTATCTGTCTAAAAAAACCAGACATGAACTATGGCCAAAACTACAAAAAGACCTGCATCAGTTTGTTCTAAACTGGGTCTGGTATATTTCAAAGATTATTATTGGAGCACGATGCAACATCAGTCCCTCTGCAGGAAGGGTATCAGAGTTGCTGCAGTGCTTTGCTTCTTTCTGTTGCTTGTTTGTGCTGCATGAATTATGGAATAATGTTATGTAACAGGGTGCTGTTTCACTGTATGTAAACGCCACAGGCTCAGATCCTGCTTAACTGATTATGTGTTTTGTCTGTTATATCAGTGTGTGTTTGCATGCAGGTGTCTCTCATAGTCTCACAAGACTTTTCGGAACATTACCTCATCTTGCTGGCCTGCAATTGGAACACATCCCGAATGTTGCCATGGTGACCGCTTGCCTGTTTTAGCCTCATGGTTCTGCTGCACTCAAACAGTGCTCAATGTGTTGGCTCACTAACCCCGAGTGTGTATGTGTGTGAATATAATATAATATAATAGAATAGAATATGTTTATTGTCAATGCAAATGTGCAGCAAAACTAGTCAATATTGTTTTAGTGAATAATAAACAGAGATGGGTAGAGTAGCCAAAAATTGTACTCAAGTAAGAGTAACATTACTTCAAAATCACTGAAGTAGAAGTAAAAAGCAGTCATCCAAAAAATCACTCAAGTAAAAAAGCATTTGGTGAAAAGACTACTCAAGTACTGAGTAACTGTTTGATTGTAATGTCTGATTTATTTTTTTTAAATGATGTGATCAGACAGACAAAAATGTAAAATAGTGTGCAAATTCTGGTATTTTCAGATGATAAAATAAAAAGATTGCAAAAATAAGTAACATCTTTTCAAAATGACAAGGCAGAAGAAACACAAATTTTCACATCTCAGTTTTTCACAACGTAAAGCTTTTGAAACAAATACCTGTAGTAAGAAAACATTTTTATGTTTGAACAGTGCAAACTACTTCCAGTGACAAGATACACTATAGCTGTATTTCACTTCCCTCCAAATGACACAGGCTCAGTAGATAGCTAAATCTGCTGCCCGCCTCCTCACCCACTCCCGCCAACACATCACCCCCTGTCCTCCAAAACCTCCACTGGAATAGCTGTACACTGTACAGCCCTATTATTATTATTATAATTATTATTATTATTATCATTAATAATACTAATATTATAGAAAATAACAATACATCTAGGGCTGGACCTGAATATCCAAATATTTGGTCGTTGTGGTGGTATCCGAATATCAATTTTGAGATCCGAATATTTGGATTCAAACCTACCAGGCCTGACATCATGCTTCACTTAGCCCGTGTAAATAGAAGACAAAAGCCGAAGACGGAGATATCCATGCTAAATACTATGCTAACGCTGTTGGACACCGAAACAGGATCAAACTTCTAGAAAATGCCACTTTTTTCATTCCCTGTCTGTTACGGTGTGAAGAGTTTGTGGCGCTATACCGTCACAGTTCGTATGAGGTCATGTGACCGCAGGGTGACGTCAGGTGAAACGGAGTCATGTGATTATTGTTGCTTCGTCTGATTGGTGAAACACAGTCATGTGGTAGATCCACTGGGGCATCTCTCTGGCAAAAAAAAAAAAAAAAGCATATCTAGTGTGGTAAATAAAAAAGTAACGAGTCGAGTATAGCCCAGTTTAAGTAAAAACTATGGCAGAGTAAAACTACTCTCAGAAGTACTTTTTTTTTTTTAATTTAGAAAAGTTACTCAAGTAAATGTAGCGGAGTAAAAGCAACTTGTTACTACCCACCTCTGATAATAAATATATAGTAATGGCTACTAGATACTCATGTCCAGAAAGTTAGTCTGAGCATTTGACAAAGTTCAGTTCTTTTTGGATCTGGGGTAGAAACTGTTTTTCAGTTTGTTGGTCTTTGCAGGCACCAATATGAATTTTATACCAAAAGACTGATGACAATTGCAAAAGCAGACACAGTTTAGAGAGTCAGAAACACTTATTTTAAAAGTGAAACCCATGTTTGGACAGTGAGGGCATTTTCGGGAAGTAAAAGCATTTTTCGAAAATGAAATACTTTTTGGTAAAAGGAAAACATATTGGAATATAACAACATTTATAAATTTAGGATCTAGTTCAAAATTTTGGACATTTTGAAAAGTTAAGGAGACTAATGGCATTTTGGAAGAGTGAAGATATCCTTTTCCAGTTAATGAAATTTTAGTTAAGTGAGGACACTTTTGGAAAGTGAAGATGTTTTTTGGACTTTAAGTTCGTTTAGCAAAATAGAGACATTATTGAAAATTGAAAACATATTTGGACTTGAGGATGAGTCTGGAAAATAAGGACACAGGACAAGAGGCATTTTAGCGAACTGGGATATTTTTAGAAGGCAAGAACATTTTAATAGAGTGGAGACATTTGTGTGAAGACAAGCTCAAAAGAAAGTGAAGGTATATGTTGACTGTAAAGCCCTTTGTGGAAAGTAAAGACATGTTTTGAGGCGAGGACATTTTGTAAAGTAATGCATTAAAGTGAGGAGAGCCATGTAAATTTGGGACATTTTTGAAAATTTGACGGAAAATGATGACATTTTGTTAAAGTTAGGGGTTTATTTTTTGAAAGCTGGAATGTTTTAAGCAAAGGACATTTTGGATCGTAAGGGCAGTTTTGTCAAGTACTTATTTCTTCATATGACCGTTTGAGAGGTAAGAGTTGTGTTTTGCAGAATTTGGTTCAGTTAAAGGGTTAGTTTGGGAATGCACTGTGAACTTACAAGTATGGAAATACTAACTTACCTTTGTTTTGCATAATAGCATTTTGCACCACATGTGGTAATATCTTGTGTGTCTGTTTTAACATTTTAACCCAGTTAGAATGACAATAACATAAATGTGCTCTCACACATGCAATCACACGCATTTTCCCAGCTTGTCAGGGACTGAGAGGGCAGACTCTGTTTTGGAAAGTATGACTCATACTGGCTTAGCGTGAGGCAGATTGTACTGTCCTCCATACAGGCCAAATACATATGGGTTTTATCCATACGAGCATATAGAGATCTAGCATAGACATAAGCAATAAGTGTTCTCCTATTTGTATGTGATAATTTCTCATCAGAACAGACTTGAGAAAAATCTTCATCCGTCTCCTAACAGTTCCACCCCTTCAGCTAGATGGGGACATTATTTCCATCCATCCTCCTATCCAACCCATCCACTGCTCACCTCCAACAACCTATCAACCAATATGCAGCTCTGGGACCTTTAAATAATCCTATATTTCATGGTACCTCCTCAATGTCATCTTCAGTCTTTCTTTCTCTTCCCTTCTCATCTTCTATGTCTTTTCTTGCCTGTTTTATTCATTCATTCATCACCATCTCCTTGCTTTCTTTCTCTAGCTCAGTGACGCACGCCACTGAAATAAACAAAACACAAATAAAAAGGACATCTCTTCTCCATCTCTCTCTTTGTCTGCATCCCTCCATTCACACTATCTGTCCTGCCACTTGCCTCTTGCTCTGTGCCCTGCTATTGGTCAGAGGTGACGTCATCCTCCTCCTCTGCTGCCCGTCAATAACCTATTAGAAGACAGCATTTTTACTGTCAACTGAGGAGTGAAGAAGTGCACCCACACACACTCATACACACAATCATGCACAATGGATAGTGGAAATGATAGTGGAAACAGGCAAAAAGCTCCTGGCCGTAGAGATGAGTCGTTTTGTCTCAATCAAGGTATTTTGTGCAGCAAGGGTGCAGTTGTTCTTTACAGAGGAAAATTACTACTTCTTTTTTTAGACACAGAGAGATAAAAAAGGGTGTCCATGCGTGCCTGCCCATTACACACCTGTCTGGAGAGTTTGAACTGCATGCAATACACAACTCGGCCCCCAGGGACAAAATTTCATGTACACAACTCATGATTTACATCTGAAGTTCACAAATTAATGGAGTAGTGTGGTCTTCATGTAGCAAGATAGACAGGCATGTTGTTTGTTTTGTCATGCAGGAAATCACGCGCTGTATCCTGTCTAAGATCTCCAAAGGACTAAAAGGTATCGACCCATGCAAACGCTCTGACTATGAGCACAAAATGCATCTGTGCAAAACTGTGCAAGAACCAACGTGGCCTTAAAATTCTTTGAGCCAGAATGAAATGCAGGGAGAAAGAGAGACAAGTGTAGTCTGGTGGAAAAAGGAAATGACCCTCCACAGAACAGCACCAACACCAGAGTTCAATCTGAAGGTGCCAAACAAGAGGGACGGTGAGGACGTCCTCAATGCAGCAGCTCAACTTCTGCTCCAGGCCTCAGTTATGTTCCCTATATAGTCTACAATTGCTGCCCTATGGAAGATCCTGAAGGTGATATGACAAAGTTGGAGAGCTGCAGACCAGTGGAGGTATGCTGAGGTACTCTGGACTCCCAAAGCGTAAAACTTAAAGAACTTCAACTGGTTTCAGCTAATGTCACTTCTAAGTTCGGAAGGAAAAATATTTTTTTTTTTTTTTAAGCAACAGAGTTTCTCCTCAAAACAATTACAACTACCCCTCAGTGCAGACAAGTGGTCTCTTTCGGGTCTCTGTTTTCTTGGAGCATATGGGTGCTGTCAAGCAACTCATCAGAGAAGCCCATGAAAACCTTCCCAATACATATCCGTCCATACCACACAAACTGGATAAGCATTCCATGGCACCACATTCCCAGTGAGATCAAGGACCTGATCTTGGATTATTACGATAGCTCCATGATGTCTCTTTGGGGGGTCAAGAACATGACTGGCATTGACTCAAAAAAAGAATGAGTCTGTACCATCTCTGTTGCTTTCTTACCCTTTCCCTGAACATGATAGCCTAGTGAGTTTATGACACGGCTCCAGGGGTCAGTTTATGACTTAATACTCTGAACTAAACTAAGGATCGACTCACTAGCAAGGAGGGAATGGGGGCAGGCAAGCTCCTGAGGACCAGCAGTCTCGAGGCACACGTCAGCGGCAGAGAGCGGCGGCAGCGGCCTGGAATGCAGTCGGTCCTTCTTGGGGAGTGGGGGTCCAGATGCTTGGCTAGCAGGCGGGTTGCACAGTGCCATCAAGGCGGTACAGGGCCTCTTCCAGAGGCAGAAACGTAATTCCAGCAAAACGGCTGGATCCAGGAAAGAAGGTCAGAACTGGGCAGTTCAGCCAGCGGAAAGCAGTCACTTAAGTCTTTAGGATCTCGCCCCGAGTGGAGTCAGCAGCCCATCTTTATAGCAGCGACGATTTGCAGAGACTCACTGCAGGTGAGCTGCGGTAGCAGCTGCCCCAAATAAGCGCCGATGACCAGCCTCGGGAGTGCAGAGACAGAGGGGGGTGGGGGTGTCTCAGCTCAGATTTCATGGTGAAGAGTGATTGTTTGCAGGTGAGCCATTCCCTGCCACAGGTGTCCCCAGTCAGGTGATTATCCAATGAGCTGAAACTACCCACAAGCCAGCACACACACCTCACTCATGCCCATTTGAAGGGAAGGAAAAGGGGGGAAGGAGAGGGAGAGAATATGTTGCCACTAAGCAGAGGTGGAGGGAACGGCCACTGCAATGCCTTAAGTTCATGGTAAATCAAGGGTAATGTACATTGATCTAAGAGGAATTAAAGGAAGTATTTCCAAATTGTGTAGTAAGATAATTTTATTTCTTGCATTTTAAGTGTGTGGCTGATTTAAAATGTTTAGCAATTTCATTCATGTAAATTTGTGGAAATTGGTTGCTGTGATGATTGCTTCCCAGTAACGGTGCATGCACCTTTATTTGCTTCTTGAGTTATGGGCATAGGGGGTGTTCTGCCCTCACTGTTTGACATGAGCACAGCTAAGCAGACAGATAAACTCTTCGACAAAATGACAGGTGTATTGTCTTCTTTAATGAGAGGCATCCTTCGTAAGCCAACAGAGTAGAGCTGTAAGAAAAACAAAATCACATTTTTCAGGCTCTGGGCCATATTATAATAAGCATGAAAATAACATTTATGTGTTTTAACCCTTTATAAACAAATACAAAGAGGACATTGCAAAAGCAAAACAGACACTGAGCATATCAATAAGTTTTGTGTAATTAACATATGCCTAAACAACACATAATCCTTGCAATATCAAAATAATCACTGATATAGGTGAAAATACTCACAGCCAATGCTTTCCTAAGGACAGCAAAGAAGGATGCATGCAGATTTAACCGTGATAACTCTGACCTCTGTCCTTGACAGCCACAAATGAACACATAAGCCACTCCCTTCTTGTTAGCTGACTAAGTCATTCCTATTGGCTGCAGCAGTGAACAAAGAATGAACATAAAAAACAACAATAACAGCACCCCCTACTGGCAGGATCCGTGTCTGCCAGCAGGAAGGTCAGCAGTCCAGCATTGAGAGTGAAGCCACATAGTTTTTTGATCTCTGTTTCTTGCAATATTTTCAAAATCTGGAAGAGGAAAATTGAACATTTTGGACATAGTAGTTTTGTTGTGTGTGAGTCTAAGTAATTGAACAGCTCAACTTTGTCATGTAGTCTTGAGGATTCTGGCTTTGATGTGGATTGCAAAAGAAGGAATTTTCAAAGTGCCGAGCTGACAGCATCATTATTGGAATCTACGTTAGTCAAAAAAACTGGCTCTACACGGATTATTAGGATTTGGAACAGCTTCACTAAAAACAGACAATGGAATGTAAGTAGTAACTTGTGTAGTTGTGTAGTAATCATTTGTGTTAAGGCAAATTTCGTATTTACTGATAGCTGTTGAACACAGCCGGAGCTGCACAGTGACTCGGTGGTTAGCAGTGTTGCCTCGCGATTACAAGATTCCCGGCCTGGGCCTGGGATCTAATTTTATTGCTCTGGAAGTGTTTCTTTTAAAAATAATTTTACTGTTAAATATAATTAAATAAATGTAATAAATATTTTTGTTAATTTTCATTGGTTCAATTGATTCTATTTTTTTTAGGTTTCTCTCTCTGCAGGCATTTCCAAATGTCCAGTATTCAAACAATTATTCAAAATGTTATTCAATGGATGAACAAAAGAGTGAAAAACTTTGAGTAAACATGACTGAGAAGACTTTCGAAGAACACAAGGCTAGGCAAGTCCAGGCATGCAAGAACAAGCTATCCCAGCTGATGAGCATGGTGAAACATATTGAGCAATTAATAGAAGATTACGCAAATGTTTATACTGGTAAGAATTTCAGAAGACTTCAGTGGTTTGTATCAAGAATTTACTTACCTACATTCTGGTTTAGAATTCATGGCTAAGGAGGACTTTTTGAATAATAAAAAAAAAAAGGTTTGAGTCTAAAAATCATTGATTTCTTCTGGAAATGTGAGGAATGGATGAAAGAGTGTTCTGTGACATTATTTATCCATTCCAGTCAGAACAAAGGCTGAAATGGAACAAGCATCATTAAAGGTAAAGCCACAGCTTTAAGGGAGAACTTGGCCATATAGAAGGAGGAAGCAGATTATTATGCAGAAAAGACATGCAGAAAGGTGGAATTTGACGCTGAGCAAAAAAGGATAGAAGCTGAATTGAAGCCTAGAAAGGTAATGCACATGATGCAGACTGAGTCAGATGCAAAAGTGGAGGTTTTGCAAAAATGCGAAGATGCACAAGTGGATATGAAACTTACTAAAATGAAGAACCAGGTTGTTGAAACAAACAAAATCTTTCAACCACCATCCAGCATGCTGCAGCAACATCCGAGATGAAATCGATACTTCAACCAATTACAAGTCATTGAGCCTCACCCACATCAGACATTGAAATCAGTGAAGGACCCATGCTTGATGGTCTATGTAAAACCATCACTCAGCAATCCACCACTTGTCATCTCCTGTAAGAGAGGAGATTGGAGTTGAGCTCTGAAGAAGGGAGCTGTGATCTGGTCACACTTTATTCAGCTAAACAACCCAAATGCCCCAAGCTCTTAGTTTTTTTCAACCTGAAGAGACTTGTGGCGCAGAGGAACCACATGACCTGCCTCAAGCTGCCAAGTGACCACAGACTGAGTGAGATGAGACCTCTGAGAGGAGGTCAGTGGAGCCATGAGGAGCTCTTGGAGGGTCTTCCTTGGTTCATCTCCAAGGAGAGAGCTGCTCTGGACTTCAAGCTGGCACTGGAGGAGCTGAACGTTATCAGGACTGGCACCAGGAATCAATGGTCTCTTCACTGACTTTTACAAATGGTAAAGCTGGAATTTCATTCCCCTCAAGAAGGGGGATATGGCATTACTGAAAACAGACAAACACCTATTTACAGTGAGTGAGTATAGGTTTACCCCGTCCATCATTCCATCTGTGAGGGCGTGGCAGGAGGGAGCACCTGCTGTCACTTACAAGCCCTCACCCACACATGTTCCAGGCAGTGGGAAAAAGCAGTTGATCAAATCTATGTGAAGATTTTGAACCTGCGCTCTATGGCAGGGAGGAAGGACTCAAGGTGGATTGCTCCATTGAAGTTTTCTTTGCTTTGCCATTAAGTGATGTCAATAATGAGATCTGTCTCCCTGCAATGAGCCACTAAAGGTACGTTTAAAACTTCCCCTCTTTTGAAATCTCTTCTCTGCTCTGCTCTGTTCATCTCTGCATGCTCACATCCTATGTCAGATGCTCATCTCTGCCATGTGTTGCTCAGTAATGTGAACAACTGAAGCAATACCTGTGGCTTTACCATCTGTTGGAAACACACACACATGCACATGCAGAGAGTTCACTCAACATCAGTGCCATACGTCTTCATAAGTGCTTTATAAATCTTAATACAATCATAATTCTTAATAGAATTTCCCATTAAAACTCTATTTGTGTTTAAATCATTGTAGCACAAAAGCATACTTAGTCTGATGAATGTTGACTCACTAGACTATAAGAATATAAATTTGTTCACTTCATCCAAACTGTCACGATGTGCATCAAGTTAAAGTTGTCAAATTTGACAGACAGTATTTGAGATGACAAACTGAAAATATTTGAAATAGATTTGGATTGATGCACTATGTTAAATCTGTGAAACCATAACCTGGTCTGTTCCAGATATGTGATTTTTCACAAGAACTCCTATCCTTTAACATGAATTCTCTATTATTCACTCTTTGCCTTTGGATGAACTTCCTTTTCCTCTGCAATCTGTCTGCCTCAGCCTCTCTTTACCCTTAGTTCTATCTGCCTCTCCAAGAGTTTCTCCACCTGTCTTTTTTCCACTCTCTGTATTTTAGATACAGAGAGTGGATTTTACACCATCTCAAATATAATTCTGAAATATGTGTGTAAAAATCTATTTTGTGTTTCAAAATGTTTGACTTCATTAGACAGGCACAAGCAAATGCAAATTAAATGATATTTTTTATTTATTGTTTACAAGAAAAACTAAGAAGACTAAATTCTTGAATGTCAGTTCTCAACATTGTCGGTACTGAAGACAACAAATAACAGAGAATGTGTTCAAACCTGAACAAAAAAATAAATAAACCATCATATCATCAAACTAATAGTTAGTAGTTCTGCAATTAGCAGCAGTAGAGCTTTCATCCAAGCTGGCATGTTTCCTGCAAGCCTTTCACACTGTTGAGGGGTAATTTTGTCCCATTCTTCTTCAATTAATTTTTTTAATTCAATTTTATTTAAGTAGAGCCAATTACAGGATAAATTGTGTCAAGACGCTTTACAGAACCCATATGCCTGAACCTCCAGAGCAAGCCCTAAGGCGACAGTGGCAAGAAAAAATTCCCTTTTCACGGGAGCAGAACCCGGCTCTTTATTTGGCCTTCGGGCTTGCTCTGGGGGTTCAGGCATATGGGTTCTGTAAAGCGTCTTGACACACTTTATCTTGTAATTGGCTCTACATAAATAAAATTTAATTGAAATGAACTCATACTGCCTCCACCATGCTTGACAGTAGGTACTGTACATGCTGGAGATAATGCTTCGCCTGGTCCTCTGCGTACCCTCACATTAGCAGGAGGAAGATAAAGCTGGAAACTGGACTCATCTGACCACAGAATCTTCTTCCAGTTCTTGGGTGTCCAGTTCTTGTGTGCTTGGATCCAGCGACGCTGGGCTAACCTCTGTCTCTCATTGATCAGGGGTTTTTGGACAGCCTTGCAGGATCTTAAGTCATAATCTAAAAGTCAGCCATGTACAGTGAGTGTGAAACACTGGAAACCAGTTTTGTTTGACCACTGCTGCTGAAGCTCCTGTGATGTCATTCTGTGGTTTTCCTTGCACATGTGGATCAGGATGCGATCATTCCTTGCTGAAGAAACCATTGGATGCCCAGATCTTGATTTATCTTCCAAGCTGTTGATTTGTCTGTATTTCTGTGTGTGTATCCATCCTGAGGCATGTTTCCTGCATTAGGTTCCTTGTTTGCGTCTCTGAAGAACTTTCAAATGTGCTGGCTTTATATAGACATGAAGCACGGCAACAAAAATTGTGTCTTTTAATATAAAGCACGACCTTCAGTAGTGGATCCCTGGTACTAAAATGACCCAATGGTTAAGGATCCCTTAGTAAGGCTCAAGTGCAGGGTAATGAGACACGATGACATGGAATGCAAAAGAAGACTTTTTTTGGACAAACTGAAGAGAATACAACAAAGAATTACAACTGACAGTAAAGAACTACAACGGAAGTGATGCAAGGGTCACGACTGAGAACACTACAGGGACAGGAGTAGATATGGGAGCCCTCTAGCAGGCTGGCAGCATAATTACTCAAAGAGAAACTAACCCACTTCAGGAAACACCTAGGCAGGACAGTAGGGGATAATCAGAATTGGGTACCATATAGATAAGTAACAATACTAGACAACTCAAGACGAGAATAGACAGAACGAGTCTGGCTCAGAAGCTAACAGGGACTTAGCTGGATGCATGGGTAGAGAGGGGGGCACGATGGACGTGGCAGAGGGAGGATGGTGGCATGTGGTGGCGGGTGTGGTGGCTGACAGAGACCAGATTGGCATGGTGACGGTCCAGAGGTGGCTTCGGCGGCAGGGCTTGGGGAGGGAGATCCAGGTGGAGGCACAAGCATCCAGGAGTCCAGACTGGAAAGGATGAATACACTGGATTAGAGAAAGTCCCAGCAGGTGGAGCAAGAACGAACAGAGACTCACAACTGACTGTTCGACGGTCCGACATAGAGTGGTGTGCAGCGTCTGGCTTTATGGATGGAGAGGTAGATGGCTTGATCGCTCCCACCTGCTGGCACTCAGCTCCCGCTGATTAGATTGGCCACACCTGCCAGCCAGTGCCACATGTTCACACGCCCACCTGAGGAGGAAAGTGAAAAGAGGGGGAAGAGAGAGCACTGTCACTACCCAGAGACAGAAGCTGCGGGTGTAACACCAATACTCAAAATTTCTTATGTATTTTTATGGAACCAATCAATTTTAAGTTTTTAATGGCTTTTTAAGGATTTGTTTAATATTTTGGCTGTGACTGTACAAAAAGAAATTGCACTTGAAGACCTAAGAGTGATTCTTAATGCAATATTTCACAAATGCATGGGGTGTATCATCTCTTAGTGATTGCATCATTTCTAAACTGAACTATTTGCTCTTATGTCTGAATATAAAACAAATACTATATTGCTCTATGTTGTTTTACCCTTGTCTTCAAAATACTTCAGTTATGTTCTAATGAATTAAATTCAGGTCACTCTAGAAACCCTTGTTAACAGTGATTTTGACATTGTGATTTAGATAATCATCATGCTGAATATTCCTTTTCTGTCAAGCTTCTGGTGACTGGGAGTCATCTTGTCAATTGGTATTTTGGTAAATCTACAGTCATTCATGTTAAATGTCCCAATTACCTTTTGTACACATGCTGGACACCATCATAACACTCCACCCTCTGTGCTTCTCTGTCTCTGTACATGAATACACTGTAGTCGTCCTGACCAGGTTCACACCAAACATGCAGGACCCCACCTGAGCCAAACGAATTTATCTTGGTTTCATATGACGAAAGAATTTGCAATTAATATTCATCAGGCTTCTTTTCATATTCTTTAGCAAAGTTTCAGTTTTTAGCTGATTATGGCTACAACAGTGTTTCCACTGATTTTTAGATGATTGTCCGTCTTCCTGTATTTTATTCCATCAATGTCTAACAATCAGATCTTTCAGTGTAACGTTGTTCTTTCCTACTTTGAACAAAAATGCAGACATGTATTCAGACACAGCCAAACTGATCTCCACAAAATTGCATTCCTATGCTACTGCATTATCCAATACCCTTTGAAGACAACATATTTTTGTTTTTAAATAAACTGAACATTTAACTTTTAATGTGGTGGGAAGGGTGGATGGTGCAGGGTTTAAAAGGGTTCCATTTCATTCAATTCGATTCCTTTTTATTTATATAGTGCCAATTCACAACATATGTCATCACATAGCACCATACATATTTTAAACAAATAACAGAGAACTCAACAATCCAAAGTGATCTTTGGATTCTCTATGAGCAAGCAGTCGGCGATAGTGGGAAGGAACCAAAAAAACCCTTTAAAGGGGAGAGGAAAAAACACTTTGACAGGACCAGGCTCAGGGAAGGCAGCCATCTACCTTCACCGTTTGGGGTGAGAGTGGGGATGAGGGGGGTGGGGGATAACAGGATAGCAGATGGAGAACAGACAAGCAGTAAAAAGAGAACAACAAACATTTTGGAAGTAGGTGAGGTCAGAAACTTCAGATCAGAAACGTGCAGCTCCAGATCCAAAGACACCTGCAGAGAGAACAAACACAGGACCTCAGGGAAACACAGAGTTAATGACATGTAATGGCAATATATAACTGTATGAAAAAGAGAGAGGAAAGGAGAGGAGAGAGGCCAGTGCATCATGGGAGTCCCTCAGCAGTCTATCTGTTGATACGTTACAATAAGATTTTTAGGATAAGCTGTACATGTGAAAACCATGATTTTAAATTCTACCTGGGAGTTTACTGGGAGCCAAAGAAGAGAAGCTAATATGGGAGAAATATGATCTCTCTTACTTCTTCCTGTCTGAACTCTTGGTGCAGCATTTTATATTAGCTGGAGGTTTTCAAGAGAATTATTAGGACATCCCAATAACAAGGAATTACAATAGTTCGTCCTTGAAGTTACATGTGCATGGACTAGTTTTTCAGCATCATTCTGATACAAGATGTTCCTGGTTTTGACAATATTACGCAGGTGAAAGAAGGCTGTTCTACAGACTTGCTATAAATGTATGTTGAAGGATTAATTTTTAAAAAAATAATTCAAATGTGGTATTTGCATTTGAAATGTGGTGAGGTCAACTCTCAACATGAAGTCCATAGAGCTGTCACTATCAGTGATCAAAAACAACTCCAAGGTTCTTTACAGTACACATGGAGGCTAAGGCAATACCATCTTGGTTTAAAGTTCAAAAGAGACTGGAACCTTCACATCTTTTTTTTTGTCTTTGATAAAACCACCATATTTGTAACGTGTGCATTTTGATTCCGGATTAAAAAGACACAAGAAGTGTTCTTTTTAAAAGCTTGCTGCTGTGACCTGAACTGCTATATTACAGTGTGCTGATACCACATTATTGTGAGTTGGAAGTAAGTGATAAAAAGATTCTAACATTTACAACTAAAGAGGATTCATATCATTGGTAAAAACTAGGACAGTTTTATGGTTGGAGATTTGGTCATGGTCATGTGAAATTTGGAAATTACTGTGGGCTATGGGTGTTGGACTATATGGTGACTATATAGATGACTGGAGGAGCAGTGGGATTTTTTCAGATTGAAAGTTCTGTTGAAATCACACAGATGAACAAAGTAGTCTGTGGATACCCTGGTACCTACAGTGTAAATAAAGATGGCTGCACTTGACCTACAAACAATAAGTACACAGTATTATAAACCTACATCTTACACATGCATCCATCTATTGACTGATCCATAGCCAGTGTCAGAAAAAGCCTTGATTACCTGATAAAAGGAATCAAGCATGAGAAGGGAATTGGCAATGAACATTTAAGTGTGTTGTGTGTGCATCAGCTTATTGCCAAAGAGACATCATGACTGAGAAGAATGGTAGTGATGGATCACAGATGAAATGACAGGTTGACATTGTCCCTTTGGGAAGAAGATCAGCCTGAACCTAGCAATGCATGTCGTCGCATGTGTAGATTTGTATGTCTCTATAAGACACTTAAGTCCTACTGGTTAAATGCAAAATTGAGTAAATAAATAGGATGTGTGTCTTCCTACTGTGCGTGCGTGCATGCGTGTGTGCGTCTGTGTGTGTGTTTACATTTCCCTACTTAATAGATATATCCACTCATAAATTTGGTCAAGCTTTTCACTGATTCAAGACTTTATAGGTCCAATTTTAAAAGAGATTTGTTTGATATTTTTTTCACTGGACCAAAAAGACCTGTAATTTCCTACTACTAAATTCAGACAAGACTGAAGTCATTGTATTTGGGCCCAAACATCTTAAAAACTTGCTTTCAAAGCATATATTTATTCTGGACAGCATGTGGTGGATGACAGAAGAATGCTGTTCCTGGTCACAGCAGTTGGCCAGATCAAGAACACCCTCCAGGAGATAAAAGTCCCCAATTAGGAGAAGACTTCATCTGAGTGAATACAGAGGGTTCACCATAAAGTATAAACCAGTGGTGAGCCTCAAATAGGAAGGCCAGATTAACTGTCAAAAAACATCTGAAAGAGCCTGTGCATGTCAGGCTGGCTGCTGCCAGGCCTAGTTAGTTCCCTCCCCTCTCCTTCCTCTTTCCTTTGAAGGCAGCCCAGCAGTGCAGAGGAGGCAACAGGTGTTCCCCATCGACCATAATCAGCCAGCTCATTAACAGGTAGAGTGCAACCAATCAAGCTTGATCTAGTCCACTATATAACCAGACACGACCCAGGTCTCAGTGCCGGATC
>CM049569.1:35955553-36079640 GCA_027123335.1 Amphiprion clarkii | reverse complement strand
GCAGGTGGAACACGGAGGCCGATGACTGTAGCTGCAGAACAGCAGGCAGGCAATCGGGCAGGCAGGCAAAAGGACACGACGGTCAGGTGGAAAGCTAAGGCACAAGAAGCCCAGGGTTAAATTGTGGCTGAAACAAGTGACTGAAACAAAACCAGAGACCTTCTCACAATGTGACGCAGCTAACGCTACAGGCTGGCGCTGAGTGGAGTGACAAATCAGGCTTTATTCAGCACTGATGAGAGACCAGGTGCAGCTGCACTTCCTCTCCAGCTGTATCCCATGCACAGCGAGGAGGGGGGAGGTGCCAAGAGGGAGAGCAAAGGAGACCATGACAAGTTCGCCCTGATCTCAGCATAATAACGACAGTCTAGGATTACATGAAAAGACAGAAGTCATTAATGCAGCCTATAAATTAACATTGCTGTGGTAAGTTTTAAAAATGCTTAGAACAAGCTGTTAAGCTCCTTTTTTTTGGTATTTGTTGACTACGGGAGAAGTAGAAGAAGAACTTTATACCTGAACATTAGATTTGTTTAGGATTTCTAGGCTCAACAGTAGACCGACTTGTATTATTTTCCTGACATCTTGACATTGGCGCCTCCAGCACCTGACCTGCTATGTTTTATGCATTTTACAGGCTCTCCGAGTTATGGCAACACACTTTAACAGCTAATCTGAAGCAAGCTGCCCTGCTAGCCTGCAGTGCTCTGCTTGCTCAACCACATGGAAAGCTTTAAGGCCCCATTATGATGCTCTATCAAACCCCTTATATTGCTTGAAGGTCAAGGGCACGTTATATGAAAGATATGAAATCTGCCTGATATATAAGGACTGAAATGGATAAAAGGGTGAGCGAGAGTAATTTCCCTCCCCAAGTTCCTATAAAGAAACAATCTCACCTGTCCTTTCGTGCTACAAGGTTTATAGGTGACCAGGAAAATGTAATTGGTGCCTGTCAGGCTGAGCTTTGAGGCAGCAGAACCACAGGTTACAGTAATCTGTGGAATCTCATTGCACATTGTCACATTGTCACATTGCATGTGGCTGCATATATGCTGTGGATACATGAACACAACCAAGCCACATGTCCTGTTTGTGGTGTCGTTGAGTGATCAAGTGGAATGAGTTTTGTGTTCTCAATAGAATTATAAAAAAAACTATCTCTCCTTTGTTTTCTTACACACAGAGACATGGTCATTTTATGCCAGGTCTCTAGAAAGTTTTTTTTTCCTCAGATATAATTTGCAAGTGAACAGTAGTACATTTTTAAACATTTTTGTCACAGTTAGAAAAAAATTATACCACAATCTCTAATGTTACACACGTAAATTTGCTCAAATACTCTTATGGCAGTATAAACTAAAAAAAACCTCATACAAATTAAATACAATAATGAAGAGAAGTCACTAAAAAAGGAGAAGAAATTTAGCAAATTGGAAACAATCGAGGCAGGGTGACATGTCACCATGGTGTGTTTACCCCAGCCCACAGCGGGGGGGGGGGGGGGGGGGGGGGGGGGGGGAGCTCAGCTTAATGTGGAGGAGAAGAGCCACCACTACTGGATGAACTCCTGCCTCTACTGTGGCGACGCAGGGCACTACGCAGCGACCTGTCCAGCCAAGTGGGGAAAAGATTCGGCTCATCAGTAACTGAGGGCAGTCTGGTGATCTGTTCTGACTCCCCATTAACAACTGCGGGTCTCCACCACCCTATGCTGGAAGAAACAGCGCCTGACTATCTCCACCCTGATCGACTCCGGAGCAGAGGGCAGTTTCATAGACAAGGCTATGATCACCCAGCTGGGCATCCCCACCAAGACACTGCCAACTCGGCTGGACGCCCGCTTCCTCAATGGGTATCACCTGGCCCTGGTCCATCGGAGAACAATCCGGTAACCATCCTCATCTCTGGTAATCACCAGGAGCGCCAGTCCTTCTGTGTCCTTGAGACCCCGCACACCCATCTAGATCTCTATATCCACACTTGGGTTCCCAGCACCCGCTGTGACAGCTATGCAGAATTACCACACAGTCTAACTAATATTCGACTAGCAAAATATTTAAATCAGAATATTGTAACAAAGCAGCATATGAAGCACCTGTTGTGCTGTCAAGCAGAGCTTTATGAATGATCTTGGAAATTATTTAAGCTGAAGATTATTTTTAAAAGCAAAGTAGTTTGGAAATTATACAAAGTTAGGGACTGAAATGTGAGCAGCAAAACAGTGGAGGCACTGAACTTGAAGGTGAATGTGAGTGAGGGAAAAAGGAAGGAAGAGAACACAATATTACAATGCAATGTGGGGGTCAAGATTATGGTGTAATTCAGCATTCTGAGACGAAGGGATTGATAGACCACACCTGAAAGCAATCGCTAATTTAATGGTATACTGGTTCAAATGTGGAGGAATTTGCTTTTGGGAATAAAAAATAATTGAGAAAGTTGAACCAGGTTTCAATGACTGAAAGTTACTTGCATCTTTGTCTTAAGGTAAGTCTGTTATTCCTTGTGGCATTGTCGATGAAGTGAAATCCTTTTGATGTTGTTATCAAAGTTTTGCCCCCCACTTTCTCAAGGGTCAGAAGTTGGTCTGAGTGTTTCTGGCAGCCATTTGGTCTCGTACGTTTTATAGTGACTTTTGTTTGTTTGAGTCAGTCACTTGGTTTGAATCTACTGAAGGTCTGCCTTCTCATGACTTCCTCCTGATAACACAGACTTTACACTATCCTGACAGATCTGGAAGGTGTCTTCTTTTCAGGTTGCACATCTGGTGTGGGGCCTTATCATCTCTGCTCCACAGTGGACCCTGTCTCCAGTCTGTGATTATAAATGGATGAAGCTTGCTCTTTTTCTGTCTTAGATTTGATCATGGTTGGTTGATCCTACACAATCAAAAACCATATGTTGCCCACACTGAACACCACCACGAATCCGCTAGTCACTTTGTTCACTAATAGTCAAAATAACATTTTTTCAAAGAAGATGGCCACATCTTCAGTCCTCTTGGCAAAAAGGCAGAAAGGCAGCATGTTTCCAGTGACAGGTAAGGACTATGAATCTGATATCGTTGTCTGCAGTACAGGGGTCCAGCTGGAATCGGTCCTGGCTTCCTTTCTCTTCACTCTTTTTCACTGCACACTTCATGTGCAACTCAGATGGAGACTCCACATCAATGCTGTAAAAGGACTGAGTAGACTCTATCTGATGAGTAGACTCAGGTCTTTTGGAGTGCAGGGAGTGCTCCTGAGGTCCCTTGTTGATTCAGTGGTGGCATCAGGCATCTCTTATGCAGCTGTATGCTGGGGCATGAAGCATTCAGCTCTATGCCCCAGTACCATTTCTACAACCGACAAGAGGAGACTCAGCAAACTGATAAAGAAGACCAGCTCTGTCTTGGGATGTCCCCTCGGCCCAGTAGAGGTGAGGAGAGACAGGAGGATGATAGCTAAGGTATCATCCCTCTTGGAGAACATCTCCAATATCCCACATTCTACCCTCTGCAAGATTGTTTGGAGGGCTTTCAGATTTTTGCTGAGCCGCTCTACGATACTCTCAGTGGCACGACCAGAGATCCCCGAGGAAATGAAGAGAAGGAAGAAGGAATGCAGAGTTTGAGCGAAGCGCAGTAGAGGAAACTACAGTAAAAATTCATACTTACCATCTGCTATTATGGGGAATGTAAGCTCTTTCCCTAATAAGATAGAGAGGCTAGTACTCTAACCAGGCTGTAGATGGAGTAGAGGGAGTGTCATTTGCTTGATGGAACTCACTTCAGACTCGCTTATGAACCTGGAGGGATTTCATCTCATGTGAGCAGACAGGATCGCAAAGAACAGTTTTAAGAAGAAGGGAGGGGGAGTAGCAATGTTTGTGAAGGAAAGACGGTGCAACCCTGGGCACATTAGTGTTTAAATCAAAATCAAATCAAAAATGTATTTGAAGAGCACTTTCCAACAACATAAAAGAAGACCAAAGTGCTTTCCAGACAGAATAACAAACAAAACAAGGCAGTTTTTGGTTACCATAAAACCCATAAAAACACAAAACTAAGAAAAACATAAAACCATAAAAACCATAAAAACACAAAACTAAGAAAAGCATAAAACCATAAAACCATAAAACAGTCCTAAGATTCGAAAGCACATCTAAATAAATAGGTTTTCAATCTCGACTTAAAAAGTGGCAGGTCAGTAATAACGCAGAGCTCGAGTGGGAGTGCATTCCAGAGTCTTGGGGCGGCTACTGCAAAGCATCGATCACCCCACTGCTTATACCGGGACCTGGGCACGTCCAGCACCATCTGTGTGGACGACCAGAGGGCTCTACTGGGACGGTGGATGGTTAAAAGCTCCGATATGTATAAAGGAGCTAGGCCATAAAGGGCTTTAAAAACAAATGTTAAAATTTTAAACTCGATACAATGATGGACCGGGAGCCAATGGAGGGCGGAGAGGATGGGGGTGATGTGAGTGTGTCTGGATGTGCGGGTTAACAGACGGGCAGCAGCATTCTGAACCAGTTGTAGTCGACGGAGTGACGATTGTGTGACACCAAAATAGAGTGCGTTACAATAATCGATACGAGAACTGATAAAAGCGTGAATGGCCTTCTCCAGGTCATGCTTAGAAAGGAAGGACTTGACCTTGGTGAGGAGACATAGCTGGAAGAAGCTAGCCTTGACAACGGAGGCAATCTGTCTGTCAAATCTGAACTTGCTATCGAAAATGACTCCAAGGTTTTTTACCGTATTACTGACGGGGAAACTCAGCGGTGAACTGGACAGTATGTTGAGGTGCAGATCGGAGGGGGCACAGAGGATATATTCAGTTTTACTTTCATTCAGATGAAGAAAGTTCTGGGCCAGCCAGTGTTTGATATCCGATAAGCAGCTATGTAGAGAGTCCAGAGCAGATGCAGTATTAGGGAGCACAGGCAGATAAAGCTGGATGTCATCAGCATATAGGTGGAAAGATAGGCTATGTTTAGCGATGATGGCTCCAAGCGGCAGCATATATAATGAAAGCAGAACTGGTCCAAGGATGGACCCTTGTGGCACCCCGGATGACAGCGAGGCAGGCAGAGATGAGTGATCATCAAGCATCACAGAGAAAGTCCTGTCTGTCAGGTAGGAGCTGAACCACTGGAGAACAGAGCCCTGTAGACCAACATGACGAGCTAAACGAGAAATTAGTATGGAGTGGTCCACAGTGTCGAAAGCTGCTGTAAGGTCCAACATCACCAGGAGTACTGGCTTTTTAGTGTCCAGAGATTGTAAAATGTCATTGTGCACCTTAAGGAGAGCTGATTCTGTGCTGTGACGCGTTCTAAAACCAGACTGAAAATTTTCTAAAATACTGTTAGATTCCAGAAAAGGTTGCAACTGAATAAAAACAATCCTTTCTAAAACCTTAGATAAAAACAGCAAATGAGAGACCGGTCTAAAATTAGATAAAACAGCAGGATCAAGGTTGGGTTTTTTAAGAAGTGGTCTGACCACGGCATGTTTAAAGACAGCTGGGACAGATCCAACACTAAGGCAGCTATTTATCAGAGCGAGCAGACAGGGGGTCACTGTATTAAAGACCTGTTTGAGCAGTTTAGCTGGCATAATGTCTAGGGGACAGTTAGTAGGTTTCATCCCCTGAACCACTTCAGAAAGTGCAGACAGGGACACAGGTTCAAACATATCAAAAACAGCAGAGGGTGCAGGAGGAATGTATGTATCAGCACCGTGAGCATTACTGTCAATGCCCATCCTGACTGCAGCCACCTTGTCCACAAAATGTTGTAAAAGAGCAAAGCTGCTCAAGAGACAAACTTTTAGCTGTTCTACCTGCTGAGGGAGTTCTCACATGTCATCAAGTTTGCTGTGTACATCCCCCCTCGGCCAATGCTGCTGCAACCTGCGAGCTTTTACACACTATTGTGTCACAGCTACTGACTTCACATCCACAATCAGTTCTTCTTATCTCAGGAGACTTCAGTCATGCTTGTCTGTCTACCACTTCCCTACCTTTACACAATATGTTAGGTGCCACATGAGGGACAATAAAACTCTGGATTTACTGTATGCAAATATCCAGGATGCATACACCTCTTCACTCTGCCTGGTCACTCAGAACACAACTTGGTACATCTGCTTCCTGTCTACACATCTATAGTGCATAAATAACCCTCTGCCATTCGGTGTGTGAGGAAATAGCCCGAGGAAGCCAGTGAGAGACTGAGGGACTGCTTCAAATCAATGGCCTGGGAAGGATTGTTTAGATCTCATGGGGGAGCACATCAATGATATGACCCACTGCATCATGGACTATATTAATTTCTGTGTGGTGAAGGCTGCCTACCAAGAAAGTACAGTGTTTCTACAATAGCAAACCATGGGTGACCCCCAAGCTGAAGCACCTGCTCAACAAAAAGAAGTGGGTCTATGCTTGCTTTGTGTAAAATACAGTGAAAATGGAGTGGTCAAAAATGTTAGCCTTCATGCAAATTTTTGCTTTCAGAACATACCTAATCAACCAATCAGCTTTGAAACCACATCTGTGCAGTCAGTTGGCTTCCTAACAATACCTGAGCATTTAGTCAGGATTGGATCCAAACAGGGCACTTGAACACATTATAGAGAGGGACTTCTCTCACCATGCCAATGACAAAGGAAATCAGTCTTGAGCTCAGAAAGAAGATAGTGGAGGTTCATAATAAGGGGAATGCTATACTGCCATTTCCAAGTATTTTATAGTATCTAGAACAGCTGTACATTGCATCATTCATCAGTCCAAGGAGACAAATTCTGTAAGAAACAAACTTGGTTGCAAAATTTCAAGAACTCTGGAGAGTCAAATAGTCAGAGATGTCAGCAAGAAGCCCCAGACATCTGCCATAATTATTGCTGCTGAACTGAACTCTTCTGGAGTTGATGCTTCAAGGAGCACAGTTGTGAGGGCTCTTCATTATGGTGGGTTTCAGGGCCATCATCCGAGAAGACCCCCTTTACTCAAAGAGCAGCACAACCAGACTGAGGTTTGCCCATGAACATTTGAAAGGTAAAGATGAGTTTTGGTGAGCTGTCCTTTGGTCTGATGAGTCTAAACCGGAACTCTTTGGGCACATGGATGTTGCTTATGTTTGGTGAGGCCTTCAGCCAGAACAACACCTTTCCCACAGTTAAACATAGTGATGGGAGCATCATGCTGTGGCACTGTTTTGCAGCCTCAGGGAGCCATGTTCGGGTGCAATATTATCATGAAAAAGAAAATTATGCTGACATTTTAAGGAATAATGTGAAGATATCTGCTCTTAGTCTAGGCTTAGGTTGTTGCTGGGTTTTCCAATAAGACAATGACCCAAAGACTCAAAATTGGTCCAACAGTTCTTAAAAGACACCAAAACCAAGGTCCTGGAGTGGCCTGCACAGAGCCCAAATCTCAATCCCATTGAGAACCTGTGGCAGGTGCTCAAAGTGAATGTCCATGCTCGAAAATCATGCCATCATTTAGACCAGTTGCAACAATTTCCATTGAACGAATGGACCAAAATCCCTCAAGAAACATGCACTAACCTTGTAAAGAACTACTGGAAGAGGTTGTTGTCAGTTGTGGCTCAGAAAGGGTGCACTATTGACTATTCATGGCCAAGGGTCTAATAATTTTGGTTGTGTTAGGAGGGAGGGAGTTGCTTCCCCAAGCAAGTTCAAGTATTTGGGGATCTTGTTCACAAGTGATGGGAAAACGGAGTGGGAGATGGACAGGTGGCTTGGTGCAGCATCAGCAGTAATGCAGGCGTTGTATCGGCCAGCCGTGGGGTAGTGACCGAAAAAATGAATCCATGCGTATAAGTGCCTGAAATGAGCTTCCTCTGTTGTGTGGCTTGGCTGATCCTTAGAGATAGGGTGAGAACCTTTGACATCAAGGATTGGAGCTTGGAGTAGAGCCGCTGCTCCTTCGCATCGGAGTGAATGAATGAGCCAGGTTTATATGGCAGGAGGTGAAATTGTGGGCAGATGTGCTGATCACTGCAGCTGTCTCTCATTGCAGCAATCAGCAGGTGCAGGCAGCTTGGGAGATGCAAGGAGCAGTGAGACGGAGAGAAATGCATGAGAGAGAGAGGGAAGAGGAACACAGGAGAGAGGAAGACTGACAGACAGATGCAGAAAGAGGGAGCCAAAGGGGCAGACAGGTCAAAATAGACACCGACAGATGCAGAGGAACAAGGAGGGAGAAGGAGTGAGAAGGAGCGATAAGGACAGTGGCTGGAGCAGAGATCATGACAGTCCCCACTGGAAAAGGACCATTGCAGAGAAAGCTGGGCCACTTCATTGTCACCTGTCCTATCCGACCAGCAAAAGGACCGGCTCACCCTTAACCAGGGGAATATTTACTGAGCTGAACAGCCCCTCAATGACAGCAGTTATCTGTCTCCATCTGCTAGCAATCCCAAACCACGCCGGTGTCTATTCTGATTCATTCTGGAGCTGAGGAGAATTTCATAGATGCTCATTTAGATGCTCCTCTTCTTTTGATTCTTCTGGGACTCCCTCTAGGGCATTGCCAAGGACACTGTTCTCCATCCTGGCAAGATCCAGTAGGGACTTCCCACACAGGAATAAAGCCTCAACACACTCATCTGCAATGTCCCCATATCTCTCAGCCAGCATGCCGCAGGCGTCCTGGAAGACACTGACAGCAATAGAGAGCTATTGGAGTGTTTTATCGCTTGAGCCTCTGACCCGCTCTGTGAAACCTTCAACTTTCTAACCAAAAGCTGTCCATACTTTTTTCGCCAGTTCAGCTCTCACACAGAATATATCAATGTTATTTTACTAATAGTTTGGGATATTTTATATGTTAAAAAAACTAAATAATAATTAGTTAAAGACAGACAGTCTGACAGATAATCTGATTTCACTGTCTAAATTACTATATAAATTAGCAGTGACAAAATCAAACCAATAATTCAAAAAGCATAAAAGTCTAAGTTGTATATTATCAGCATTGCTTTGGAGACAGAACAAGATATGGTTTGCAGTTTTGACTAGTTAAAGGTTGATCCAGGAAACTTTTTTAGTAACTCAGCATCACCCCTTAATCAAAGTAATCACCCTTTGAGTCTTTCCAAGACCTCAGATATCTCAGATTTTTCTGTCTCAGCTTGCCACATTTGGGGGCAAAATCTCTGAGATAGGACTGAGACCTTTACTTACACTCTGTTACACAATAGTGGAATGCTCCAGAGCCAGACTGGCTGGCTTTACACTGTTGTGATGGTGGCACAGTTCAGAAAATGCAGTAAATGCTGTAACATATAAAAGCTGAATGTGTGAGTGACATATGTATAGGTGCAGGGCAAGATAGCAGAGAAGACTCTGCCTTTACAAGATTAAAATTTATTTTTCATGACAACTCATCAATCTATTTTCCCATCTCCTCATTCCATCATAACAAGGAGGATATGACTGGATTGGTCTGAGTGTGTCTGTAGATATGTGTATATGTGTGTATGCAGCACATTAGATATTTACCAAGCTACAATGCTCCTAATATAGTGTAGTATTTTCTTCCTCATTACAAATATGCCTGTGCTCACAGTGGGGATAAACTGTCATACAGGTACAGCAAAAAAAAAAAAAAAAAAAAAAACAAACAAACAAAATGTAAAATAACCTGTGTGGACCTACTTTGTATGTTTTTTCCTGGTAATGATTTAACACATTTCTAATGCCCCAGCTCAAATCAGTGGATTAGTGAATCTGTGAATACACATGCCAAGAGATAACAGATAACAGAAGGCTGGTCACAATTCCACCCATTCTAGTCATTAGTGGAGATTTTTTTGTTAACCTTCATGATGGTATTTTTCAGTCAAATGTTCACCAGCAAAGAATGTACTGCGTGCACTGTAAAATGTGTGTATACCTTTGAACAGATTTAGACTGCTAAAAGTATACACTTTGAAAAATTATGTCATGATGAGATTCATAGAAGGTGCAGTTTCAGAAACAGCACCTTTAGCTACGAAAATTTTTCAAAGACACTCTTACAATTTTGCAATGTGCATTACATCTTGGGAAAATATTTTACAATGTGTGGCCATTATTTGTATTTAGTTTTGGTTTGTTGCATGAATGTTTCTGCCTCTGTCTGCACATGCTGTTCATATTATGGAGACCCAATGACACTTGACATGGACAGGAAGCTCTGGGAATTAAACCTCCAACCTGGAAAATAATGGCTACCACATGATCATCAGATGGTCTTTGCATCCTTACATCCTGCCTCACATTTAGTTTGAATGTCTTCTTTTCTACTCTTTTCTTTTTCCTCAGTCTTTCCTCATCATCATTCTTCTCTCTTTTCTGTTCTATTTAACAGTATTCCTGTCTCCTTTCCTTCAAATATTTAATACAGGTGCTCTCTTTTTTCTTGCTTTTCTGTCTTCCGTCTTAATCTTTCAAAAAAAAATTTTCTTGTGATTCACATGAGCATCAACTTAAAAAAGCTGTCATGCCCTCCACCTCCAGCTCTGCTAAGTGTCAGCCATTTCCCCTTCCCCACCTTTTCTCTCCTTTCCTTTTTCCCTCAGGTTGATGTGTGTGAGGAATGTGTGGAAGTTGAAGCCATTGAATAATTTCCTGAGTGAGCACACCTACAGCGGGGAGTGGCCAACTCATCTACCTCTGCCTTAAAAGGCTGGATCAGAACACTATATGACGCTGGACCGTTGAACAACTCAGGCCTTTGTTCTGCTTTCACTCAATGTCAGTTTTGCTGTTCCAACAAGTTTTTCCCTTGTGCCTCAGTTCCATGACCATTCCTGCTTGCACCGTGTGCCTTCTGCCATAACCTCCAGTCCACCAGTTACATCCAACCTGGCCCTGTCCGGTTTCCCTCGGAAATCTCTACCTGGCACCCCAACCTGCCAGGACACCATTCTAGCCATGCCACACGCCTCCTTCATCCACATTCCCTCTCCCTCTCTTCCCCATCTGGCTGCAAGTGAAGTTATTCCCACATTCTCTGGGTTTTGGTTTGTGTAGTGCTTGTCTATACTATTGAGCGTGTGTTTTGTACCGCTCTGTGTAATTGCCATGAAGGTGAGTGTAGTGTAAATTTGTTGTTATGCTGTGTGCTGTTTCCAGTTTTCTCTTGTGTCATTTTCCTAGCTTGGTGGCACCAAGTCCTGATTAGTTTTCCCGCCTTGTAAATATAATATACTTTTGTAAACTTAATTCTGTCTGTTTCATGTAGTATTAGTGTTCTTTGTATCCCTGCCAGTTCATGTGTAGTTTACCCTCTGGCCTGTAGTTGTCTCTCTTTGGAGTAGTCAGTCTTCTTTAGTCACCTGTTACATCAGTCCCCCTTTACCCATTTACTTACTGTGTAATTTATTGCAAATCATCATTGTAAATTTTTGTTTTACTTTTTTTTTTTAAAAAAGGTCAAGGGGGAGGGGGGACTTCCGGGTCACAAATGGAGTAGACGTGTTACCTCGAACTCCCATCTAACGTTTCATATTACGACCTTTTTAAGCCTCACTTGTGCTCCAGCGAGGTGCAACTCGGCAATCTATTGATTGCCTACTATTCCCTAATTACAACGATCCGAAAAATGACTTCCAAAGTGAAAGCAGGCAAAAAGAAACTTGACATGCAGCCGGACGCAACACTAGCTTCAGACACGGATGACAACATGGCGGCTATCGCGAAGCTACTCGAGGAACACAAGGCTGCCCTCTCTGCAGAGTTTAAAGTGGCAATATCACCACTGGAGGCAAAACTAGATTTTGTCCAAACAACGGTGGCGGACCATGGAAACCGCATCACCTCACTTGAGGCTAACGCTAACGAACTCAGCGACAGACTGGAGGTACTGGAAGCTAAATGTGCGTCTACGGAAGCTAACTATAGCAAGCTAAAGGCTAAAACCATCGACCTCGAGTCGAGCTGTCGCCGCAATAATATAAGGATAGTTGGCCTTCCAGAGTCAATTGAAGGTACGCAGCCCACCGCATTCTTCTCTGAACTACTGAAGGAGGTTCTCGGAGAAGAGATACTCCCCAAGGCTCCAAAGCTCGACCGTGCCCACAGAGCCCCTGTAGCCAAGCCAGCCCCAGGGTCCAGGCCCAGAGCGGTGATAGCACGCATTCATCACTACCAAACGAAAGCTTCAATGGTCCAGGAAGCCCGAAAAAGGAGAGGGAACCTGTTCTACCAGGGGAAACCGGTTGCAATATACGAGGATTACTGCCCCGAGGCAATCGAACAACGCACGCCATACCGGGAGATAATGTCAAGACTATACCGAGGAGGCTACAAGCCTGCGCTCCTGTACCCGGCTAGGCTACGGATTTCGATCAAAGATGGAGGTAAAAAGTTCTTCACTTCAGTGAAGGATGCTACAACTTTCCTGGAAACAGGAGGTGAAATGACCCTGTAATCTGTAGCCGGAAATAACAGTAATTTTCAGGACCCAGCGCTACATATGTACGCTTCTGCTTGTCATCTCAACATGACTGGCCAATGGTCAGTGTTTCACCACGTTCGTATTCTCGGGTTAATTATAGCACAACCTTTATGTTATATTGCTACCTTGCACTCTTCGTAAGAGTTTCATATGAATGTTTACACTCACTTTGCTTTTGTGTATTTGATTGGTAACCGACTTTTATGCTACTGTGCTCTGCCTGGCAGACACAGAGCAGGCGGAGTTTGTTTACACCTGACAAAAGAAGAAAGATATTTAATCACCTCAAACAGTTTAGAGCAGACATTGCCTTCCTACAGGAGACACATGTGCACGCCTCCGAACACTCTAGGCTTATGGTGGGCTGGGTGGGGCAGCACTTCCACTCTGCTTTCCAGGCCAAGGCAAGAGGGGTCTCTATACTAGTTGCCAGACATGTACATTTTGAAGCAGATAACATCTCAAGTGATAAAAATGGGAGATTTGTGATTGTCTCAGGAAAGTTATTTAATACAAAAGTCATCCTTGCAAACGTGTATGCGCCGAACACTGATGATGTTGGCTTCTTTAATAATTTTTTCTCCCTCTTGAGTGGCTTAGACACTCACTGTCTAATACTGGGAGGGGACTTCAACTGTTGGTTGGATCCAATTCTAGATCGCTCTTCCAGCAAACCAGGAGCTGTGAGTAGATCTGCCTCATGTATTCAGTCCTTTACCTCTGAGCTTGGTATTTCAGATATATGGCGGTTCCTTAACCCTAGAGCGAGACAATACTCTTTTTTTTTCCAGTGCCCATCACACGTATACTAGAATAGACTACATCTTTGTGGACAACAGGCTAATACCTCAGGTACATTCCTGCACGTATCAGGGTATCATCATATCAGACCATGCACCTGTTGTGTTGTCACTGATTTTCCCTGACGCTCCACAGCCCACAAGATACTGGTATCTGAATCCCACCCTACTCTCTGATCCCCAGTTTGTTAAATACATAGAAGAACAAATTGTTTTTTTCTTTGAAACTAACTGTACCCCAGATGTCTCTACCCTTGTGGTCTGGGATGCGTTTAAGGCTTACATAAGAGGGCAAACTATAGCATTCACTGCAAATAAAAAGAAACAGTCCCAGCAGGAACAACAAGAATTGATATTTAAAATACAAGAAACTGACCAACAATATGCTCTTAACCAAACTCCAGATCTGTGTAACCGATGATTGGAATTGAAAACTAAGTTTGACCTTTTAACCACTTACCAAACAGAAAATCTCCTGTTGAAAAGTAAAAGCACTTACTATGAACACTGTGAGAAAACTGGAAAATTACTTGCTAACCAACTAAAAGGAATAAAGGCAAAACAACTTATCACAAATATTCACACAGACAGTGGAAATACAACTCGAGATCCTACAAAGATAAATGATACCTTTAGAAGTTTCTACTCCCAACTATATACCTCACAATTCAATGATGACAATACAGCCATTAAGGCCTTTCTTGAACCTTTGCCCACCCCAACCATTCTGACAGAGCTGGTGGAAAGAATGGAGGCTCCTCTGTCTCAGGCAGAGATTACCTCGGCCATATTATCGATGCAGTCCGGGAAATCCCCTGGCCCAGACGGGTTACCCTCTGAATTTTTTAAAACATTTTCAGCACTCCTCTCCCCACATCTTTTAACTGTCTTTCCGGAGTCTCTTAAGCAGGGTTCGCTTCCTCAGTCAATGAATGAGGCTCATATAACTCTTATAGCTAAAAAAGGTAAAGACCCCACAAAGTGCGCCTCTTATAGGCCAATTTCCCTGCTGAACGTTGACGCTAAAGTTCTTGCTAAGATGCTCGTACACAGGTTGGAAGATGCTTTCCCATTAATAGTAGCGCAAGATCAGACGGGCTTTATAAAAAATTGACACTCCTTCTTTAATGTCCGACGCCTATTTAACATTATGTACTCAAGTCCCAGTAATGTTCCTGAATGTGTCGTGTCACTAGATGCTGAGAAGGCATTCGACCACGTAGAATGGAAATATCTGTTTACAGTCCTGGAAGAATTTGGTTTAGGTCCACAGCTCATAGCTTTAATCAAATTACTATACGCCTCTCCTATTGCTGACAGTCCAAACAAATAATACATTGTCTCAGCCTTTCATGCTAGGTCGCCGAACTCGCCAGGGCTGCCCACTAAGTCCAATTCTCTTCGATTTAGCGATTGAACCACTCACAATAGCTCTTAGGAACTGCCAGGATATCTCTGGTATTTGGAGAGGGGGTACAGAACATAGGGTGTCTCTATATGCGGACGACCTCGTATTATATGTTTCAGACCCAAATATTTCCCTTCCAGCGGCTCTTTCCCAGCTTGCACAATTTGGTTTTATTTCTGGGTACAAGATCAACCTGCATAAGAGTGAACTTTTTCCACTCAATGAAGAGGCGTTCAACCTAAATTACAGCGATATTCCATTTCAAATTCAAGCAAAACAATTTACCTATTTGGGAGTGGTTGTTACTCGACGTTTTAAGAACCTCTTAAAAGAAAATTTCATTGCACTTTTGAACCAAGTTAAAGTATCACTATCACAATGGTCCCCGCTCACTTTAACGCTTGCAGGTCAAATAAACTCAATAAAAATGAATATACTGCCAAAATTCACATATCTTTTTCAGTGTGTCCCAATATTTGTTCCAAAATCTGTTTTCATTTTGCTAGATTCAGTTGTTTCCTCATATTTATGGCAGGGCAAGAGACCTCGAATTAGTAGAGCCCTGCTTCAGAGACCAAAAAGAGATGGTGGTATTGGGCTCCCTGATTTCCGCCACTACTACTGGGCTACTAATATTCATTGTATTTCCTTTTGGACTCGCTTTTATCTCCAGCTGGACGGTCCAGATTGGACGTCTCCGGAGCTAAATTCATGCCGAGACCTTTCCCTCCCTGCACTCCTGGGTGCACCACTTGACCACACACTACCAAAATTACTAGATAACCCAGTAGTATGTCATTCTCTTCAGGTGTGGACTCAATTTAGGAGATTCTTTGGATACCAACTTTTTTCCTTTTTGAGTCCAATTGCCTCCAACCACTTTTTCACTCCCTCTTGATCTGACTCCACTTTTTGGAGTTGGCACGAGAGAGGTATCAAATCATTCGCGAATATGTTTCAGGATGGCTGTTTTGTCTCTTTCAATCAATAAACAGAGAAGTACAATCTACCCAAAACACATTTCTTTCGATATCTGCAGGTTAGACAGTATGTCCGTGCACACTTGCCCGGTTTCCCCTCAGAACCCGCAACTAACCCAATTAATACCTTCTTATCCTTCGACCCATTATCCAAAGGTGCCCTGTCCAAGCTTTATAGTATCATTTCAATGCTGAAACACACACCAATGGACAGAATTAAGGCAGCCTGGGAACAGGAACTTGGCCACATTCCCAATGACCAATGGGACAGCATTCTCTCATCAATACATAAATCCTCCATTTGTGCTAGACTCTGCTTACTCCAATTTAAGGTGGTTCACAGAGCTCACATATCCAAAGCTAGACTGTCTAACATCTATCCTGATATATCTCCCACCTGTGATAAATGCAATCATAATGATGCCACCCTACTGCATATGTACTGGCTATGTCCTAAATTGCAGAAATTTTGGCATGATGTATTCCATACATTATCTACAATATTGAAGAAGAATCTAGACCTTAGCCCGACTCTTGCCCTGCTGGGTGTTGTTGATGGAGACAACCCTCACCTATCTCCCACAGAACACCGTATGGTTACCTTTGCCTTGCTTTTGGCCAGACGGGTAATCCTGTTGAGGTGGAAAGGTGCTGCTCTGCCCACGCTCAACCAGTGGCATCAGGATATTATGTCCTATCTTAAACTTGAGATGTTGCGTTTTTCTCGTAGTGGCTCAAAAAAGAAATTCTATGAGACATGGGAACCTTTCTTAACCTACTTTCATAACACCCAATGTAATTTACAATCTGACTAATCTACCCTTGGCATGGAACAAGATCTGATTCTGTGTGGTGCACTGCGATATATTCTTAGAAATTGTGCCTTATCTACTCATTTACTATCTGTACTTTCAATTTGTATTTCAGTTGTTTCTTTTTATTTATACATTTACTTATTTTTGTTTATTTACCCTTTTTTTCCCTTTTTTTTCTTTTTTTTTTAGTACTGTTGGAGGTAAGAGGGTGGGAAGGGATGGGAGGATGGGAAGGGCTCTTGATCAGCGCCAGGTGTGAGATCTGCTTACCCTACTCGATCTACATATAAGTACACCATCTGTGGAAATGCCAAATGTTATTGCCCAACCCTGGATTTCCCAGGTTCTGTCCTAATTGGTTTTGTGTTTGTATGTTCATAATGTAAAAGAGCAATAAAAATATTTGGAATATAAAAAGATCAAACAGGGGAAGAGATGTTTTGAAAATGGAGAAACAAACAAGAGGCTGTAGCTGTCATCCAGACCAACAGATTAAATTATGGTGGAGAGGAGTCATCAGAATGAAGAGGCTGCAGTTATTAATTATTCAGCACTGACACTGAGTAAAGGTAATGATGATCCAATACAGACAGAGACAATTAGCACTAGCATAAAAATAAAAGGGAGAATAGGAATCTAAAGCAGTGTCACGACAAATGCACAGTCTGTACATAGGAGCGTGACGATGATTTGGAACTTTAAGCCTGCAGGGGTAATGATGCTGCTAACAAATTAGGAAACAGAATTAAAGACATGAGGAATACGGAAAGGAAGGGAATTGACACTAAAGAACAGACATGAAAAGAAACAAAAGGAAATTAAGAGAAAGTGGAGGAAAATGACAGAAGCAACAAGAAAAAAGAAAAGGAGATGACAATAAAGAAAGTAAACATTATGGTAGGAACGCATGTAAAAATAGGAATTGAAAAAAGAAATTAGGAGACAAGTTTACAGAGTAATCAGATGCAGACACTATTGAAAACAATGAGATCAAAGACGAGTGAAAAGGTGTTGGTAAATAACTAAGTACATTTCTTTATTTGGTAAAGATAACTGCTGTATTTTATTTTGTCGCTTTACCTTTACTTACAACCCGTTAATTGTAACTTCTGGTTGATGTTTTTATTTTGAACTGATTATTTCCTGTTGCAACTGAGCGTGAACTAGCTTACCAGCAATAAAAAGACAGAGAAGGAAAAGGACACTGAGAGAAATCAGCAAGTAAAATGTAATTTGCAGTCCCTTTGATAGAGGCACAAGGTATGTTTGTTGTGTAAAGAAGAGCAATTTGAATGTTTCATGGAACCGAATCTGTACATTTGATGATTTTTATTGCTAAAGCTAAGGTTAATCTAAGTTGTTAATGGTTGTAAGAGTACAGCATTTAGCTTACACATTGTTTTGTATATTCCCGAGCTCTTATGGTAAAATTGAGAGTTTACTGCCATTAAACCGGAAAACTCATCAGTAAGTGTTATCCTTCAATCAGGGGGGTATGCTACAAAAGGTGAAATAACTACATTTTACTAATTACAGGCGGCAAGTGACAAACGCTGAATACATGGAACTAGACACTGACTGAAGAATGGAGAGAGGAGGCATATTACTGAAGGAGCGAGGAGATGGCATGGATAAACCAAAAACATGGAGCTAGCACAGAGCATAGAATGTACTAGGAAGACATGAGACATTAGTTAATGGCAGTGCTATGGGACAAAGCTAAAACAGAGCAAAGTCGACTACAAACAGGCTTGGTAAATGTAATTGGCAGTTTGGGGAAGGGAAGGGGCAGGCAAGAAAACCAGATGGCTTGATCAGAGTCTGGGGTTTTGGAAGCACAGCAGGACAAGTTTCAAAGTGATCAGAAGAGGACAATGCAGGAAATCAGTCAAAGCATGAGTGTAGGTTGACAACTTGGCAGAGAGGAATGGCTGAGCCAAAGTTTTACTGAGTGGAGTGATAAATGGAGGCAGGTGAGAAAACCTTTGCACAGGTGTCTAAACTTGTTGCTGAATAGGCAGCAGTTCAGTCATACAGAGAAACAGAAGGAGAGAGGTAAAAGAGCAGGCCATATTCAGGGTAGAGGCAGTGATCTCAACAAAATGAAAAACAAAGAAACAAAAATATAGAGGATCAAATCAAAGGAAAGAATAGAATAGGAGAGAGAAAGGAATAATAGGAAATAAGAAAGGAAATTAATAAATATAAAAAAGATGAGCAGAGTAGAAAGGCGAGGAAACGAGGAAAGTTATTGGTTATAAGAAGAAATGACAAGAGAGAAGTAAAGGCAAGAAGATGAGGAAAGAAAATAAGGAAAAGGAGAAAATAAGAAAACAGATGTGCTCCCTGTTTTTAGATAGATAGATAGATAGATAGATAGATAGATAGATAGATAGATAGATAGATAGATAGATAGATAGATAGATAGATAGATAGATAGATAGATAGATAGATAGATAGATAGATAGATAGATAGATAGATAGATGTTTTATTAATCCTGAGGGAAATTCAAGGGAGGGATCCTTGATGATGATTTTGGCCTCTCTGCTCCAGCGCTAAATGAAGACAAGTATAGCATTCCTCACCAAAATGTTTACACAGTGTGTCAAAGAGTAGTCTGTTTTTGTTCTGTCAGAACTTCTAGCACTGTCAGTGTGCGATTGATAAAACTCTGCTGATTGTACCACAAATAGTTTATCCATTGGCTATTTCTTGCTTTGTACTGTGCATTTGCCATGGGAAAAGATGCCCCCCAACTGCCCCCAGACTGTATCTAAGTTTCTGATATAGCCTTGTGATCATCTGGCATGCCATAGAGCCCCTGGTTCCATGTCACATGAACATTATCATCTTTTTCCAGGCTGGTGCTGATCTTACGTTTCTTCTTTTCATTGTTTTAGGGGGAACACATATTTTTAACTGCCATGTCAGCATGACTGGTGCACATATTCCTGGTAAATTACTCAATAGCACAGGCCTAACGATTCTGTCAGCCTCTCAATACCAAAACACATCTCCTACGGGACTAGCACCATTAGCATAATAAGGGATGGCAAACTGTAATGCTTAACACTTGGTCTAAATAGAGACAATCCATTCTCACCCCCTGTCGGTATTAGATATTTGCTTGGCTTTTGGTGTTACAGAACTTCTTTATCATCAAAATGTGATAAATAAGGCACTTTGGTCAGCCTGACATTCCTTCTGTCCCTCTGGATGCGTCATGCTATTTCAGTTGTATCTTACAACTTCTACTTGTGGAGCAATTGCAATGCAGAATGGAAACACTATGTTGTCAGGCACATATACTGCCAGTGGCATCATGAACTCTGTTGCTTGAATATTATTCAACTTTTCTGGACAATTTTTCTGGTCAAGCTCGCAGAAGCAGCATATGCTCTGGACAAAGCTGTGCTGAGAGAGCTTGGGTACTGGTGTTGGGAAACACAAGACCCACGCTCAGACGAAGAAGATACAGCAGCAGACTAAAAATTCAACAGTTTATTGTACAATGATGAATCACAAGTTAAAGGGCAACGGCTGGTAAGCACAGTGCAATGGCGACGACTACGGGAATGGAGGGGAATTACCAGTACAAGAACTCACAGACTGCTGCAGAAGCCCACGAAGAACACTAGACTGAAAAGCTAGACCACTGAAACACTATACAGACATAACGAGAATCTAAGTAGAGTGGGACATAAACAACAATAAATTTGTCTTTATGTTGTGGTCCAGGGGAGTCACTCTGATAAAAGCCAAGAGCACAGGTTTTGGCTTTGGTCTCTGTACAGACTGAAGGTGACGTCTAAGGACAAGGTCAGACTGAAACACTGAGGTCAGAGGAATAATTGAAAATGCCAGCTACTGATCCTTCAGTTCCTTAGAACATGTACTGTGTCTGCTTGCCCTGCATCCCAACCTTAAAACCTCACCTCAGCCCACAACACAAGTTTCTAGATGTGATCTCGAGACCTCTTTCTGTCACTGAGTTATCAGTACCGCTTGCCCCTTGACAACCCCCAGCCCACCACACAGAGACATGAGGAATCGTCCAATGGACAATGAGGGCACAAGGTCAAGACATGGGTGGACATAAATCTGTGGCCTTGTCATCCATTCCTGACCACCACCACCACCACATCATCCATCCACTCCCCTATCCTATCTACAACATACACACTCACGCACACGCACACACACACACTCACACACACACACACACACACACACACACACACACACACACACACACACACACACACACACACACACACACACACACACACACACACACACACAGACAGACACAGGTCGTGCTAACAATAGACCCTCTTCATCTAGGTGTAAATAATGATGATATTGTGGTGGTGAATGGTGCCCTGTATCCTGGCGATAAGGCCAATATAGCTCCAGCAATATCAAGGTGGTGAAGGGGAAAGAGGGTATTGTCCTTTATCTGTGTGGTGGCTAACCAACTCTATGTGTGCATGTGTGTACGAATCTGTTTGAGTCACACCCTTAATTATTGCCTGAGTGCTCACCATTTTTCTCATTCATCTCATAGTCAATTTGCCAATCTCCCTCCCAAACATACACTCTCACATCCTCTGCTGACTCTTTACCTCATTCTCTGCAATATTGTTTTGTTCTGCCTTCTCTGTTTCCTGACTTTGCACATTCTTGTCATTCTCTTGATGAGCTTCATGAGGTGGTCACCTGAAATGGATTCACTTCACAGGTGTGCCTTATCAAGGTTCATTTGTGGAATTTCTTGCCTTCTTAATGGGGTTGGGACCATCAGTTTTGTTGTGCAGAAGTCAGGTTGGTACACAGTTGACAGCCCTATTTGACAACTGTTTAGAATCAATATTAATGGAAGAACCAATCGACTAAGTAAAGAGAAATAACAATCCATCATTACATTAAGAACTGAAGGTCAGTCAGTCCAGAAAATTGCAAAAACTTTGAATGTATGCCCAAGTGCAGTTGCAAAAACCATCAAGTGTTACAACGAAACTGGCTCATATGAGGAGCACCCCAGGAAAGGAAGACCAAGAGTCACCTCTGCTGTTGAGGATAAGTTTATCTGAGTCACCAGCTTCAGAAAACAAAAGTTAACAGCTTCTCAGATTAGAACCCATATAAATGTCACACAGAGTTGTAGTAGGAGACACATCTTTACACCAACTGTTCAGAGAAGACTGACCAATCAGGACTTTATGGTCAAATAGCTGCTAAGAAACCACCACTAAGGAAAAGCAACAAACAGAAGAGACTTTTTTGAGCCAAGAAATGCAAGGAATGGACATTAGACCAGTGGAAATCTGTGCTTTGGTCTGATGAGTCCAAGCTTGAGATCTTTGGTTCAACCCGCCATGTCTTTGTGCGATGCAGAAAAGTTGAACGGATTGTCCTACATGCATGGTTCCCATCATGAAGCATGGAGGAGTAGGTGTGATGGTGTAGGGGTGCTTTACTGGTGAAGCTGTTGGGGATTTATTCAAAATTGAAGGCACACTGATCCGGCATGGCTACCATGGCATCCTGCAAGCAACATGCCACCCCATTCGGTTTGCGTTTTGTTGGACCATCATTTATTTTTCAACAGAACAATGACCCCAAACAGACTTCCAGGCTGTGTAAGGGCTATTTGACCAAGGAGGAGAGTGATGGAGTGCTACATCAGAAGACCTGGCCTCCACAGTTTCCTGGCCTAAACCCAATCCAGATGGTTTGGGATGAGATGGACTGCAGATTGAAGGCAAAAGGGCCAACAAGTGCTCAGTATCTCTGGGAACTCCTTCAAGACTACTGGAAAACCATTTCAGGTGAGTACCTCATGAAGCTCATGGAGAGAATGGCAAGAGTGTGCAAAGCAGTAGTCAAAGCAAAGGGTGGCTATTTTGAAGAATCCATCCATCATGTATACACCACTTAATCCATCGCGGGGGGTTGGAGTCTATCCCAGCTGACTTGCGCGAAGGCAGGGAACACCCTGGACAGGTCGCCAGTCTGTCGCAGGGCCACATATAGGGACAAACAATCACACTCTGCCTCCTAGACCAAACTGGGAGCTGATTCCACAACAGAGGAGCTGATAACTGAAGGCTCTGCCTCCCATTCTGCTTCTAGAAACTCTGGGAACCACAAGTAAACCTGCAGTCTGAGAGTGAAGTGCTCTGTTAGGATGTTATTGTACAACAGATAGATAAGATGGAGCTAGCTCATTTAGTGTTTTATATGTGAGAAGTAGGATTTTAAATTCTATCCTGGCTTTTACAGGGGGCCAATGAAGAGAAGCTAATATGGGGAAAAAATGTGATCTCTCTTACTGGTTCCTGTCTGAACTGTGACTGCAGCATTTTGTATCAGGTGGAGGTTTTTAACAGATTTACTAGGACACCCTGATAATAGGGAATTATGGTCAAACCTCAAAGTTACAAATACATCAACTAGTTTTTCAGCCTCACTCTGAGGCAAGATGTTCCCAATTTTGACAATATTATGTAGAGGAAAGAAGGGTGGGGGTTGCACAGTGGCGTGGTGGTTAGCATATTCGACTTGCAGCTAGAAGATCCCCAGTTCACGTCCCAGCCTTCCCAGGATCTTTCTGCATGGAGTTTGCATGTTCTCCCTGTGTGTCCTGCAAATTGATAGGGCTGGTTCCTTGGGTTTGTGATGTATAGAAGCCTGAGTCTGTGTTTTTTCAACTGTCATCAATGCACTGCAGTTTCATGACCAAAATGTCCTGTCATGCTGTTGAATGCTTATTTCATTTATGATGTGTCTATTAGTATACTAAAACCACCACATAGACATATTAACAAAGTAAAAAAAAAATTTAAAAACTTGACTTTACAAGAGGGAATCTTTAAATCCTGCTAAAATAGGAATTCATTATTTTTCAGTGCAGTTTGCATCACACTTGTGAGAAAATTTCTTACTGATGTCAAATTAATCTGTAATTATACAAAGCTACAGAATAAAAGTAGACATGCTATCTTAAACTCTCTGCAAATGGGTATAGGTTTTTCCTAGCTTGGCCATTAATCCCACCATTTATAACTCATTTTTAACTGTCTCACTAGTGGGTCTTGTCCAAGGTAATAGCTTCTTAGTGATTTACTTGGTGAGTTAATATTCTCAGATCGAAGGAAAGCACTACATGACTAACCCTAACCCTAACCCAAAGCAAACTGCCTGACTCTACGTGTTGACAGTTTTGCAGCTAGGGTTTAATATATTCCCAGTTTCACAGGAACCGGGAATCTGGTAAAATTGTAGCCTTTGTAGAATTTCCCAAATTTCATAACAGCACAGAATTTGTTGGAAAATGGCGTGAATTTTGGAGGTGGTTGTGCACATGGCCTTCGTGGAGTTGAAAAGAATAATAAGAGCAAAGACCGATGAACAAGTACTCATAGATAAATCAATCTCTCTGTTCAAAACTTATCATAATTTAGTATTTGCACAACACAAATGTCCACAATGGTGGAAATGCAGGCACTTTAGGAAAAGTTAGAACTTCAATCAAACATGTCTTTGGTCAATTTAGTTATAACTTACAAAGCACAACGGTGCAAAGATTTTACCTAGCTCTTCTTTGTCTTGTTCTTCCTTACCTAGAAGTAGTTCTTTAGGAATACGAGATTGTTCAAAGCCTTATCCTCAAGTCTTGATCGGATTTTGATCACAGAATTCCCAGCAGAGGAGAACCTTCTCTCTGATTCAACTGAGGTCAGTGGTGCAGTTAGAAGTTCCTGGTATAGGAATTCCCAATTAGGAGCATGTTTCTTGTTGGCGTCAAAATTTTGAACTCTGCCTTGATATTGCGAATCTTGTGAGGTTGATGCTTTGGGCTCCTCATGATGTCCACATCATGAACCAACTTCATATCATAAGTAGGCCCAAGTAGGTGACGCATTATGTTGAGAGGCCATTTCTTACAAGGCTGGCCAAATGTATACAGATCATTCCTCCCTACTTGGACACCAGGGCAAAGGATCAGTTGACAAAGAGTGAGCGGGTGAATTCCACAAAGTCGAAAGCCGATGGCAGTTCGCGGCCCTTGCTGTCGAGGTCCATGGCCTGTGTCCTGAACTGCCGGAGCAGGCCATCTTCCCCCCTGCAAGGATTCCTCCAGACTGAGGACCTGAATCCTGCAGTCCTCCAGATTGAGGACTTGGAACCGGCCGTCCTCTGGACTGAGGACGTGGACCTCCAGACTGGTCCAGTCGACCCAGCCCCCACTCCCTGAAGAGGGCCCGGCATCATTCCTTGCCGTCAGTGCCGGCGTGTGCCGCCCTGACTGCCGGTCCCCGGGAGCTTGCCTTCCCCTCTCCCTCCCCATAGTGAGTTTTTTTTGGCCTTAGTTGTATGGTTTATTGTATTATTTTTGTAAATAAACCTGTTTGAATACAGACTGCCTGCTCTGTGTGTTTCTCACTTTGGGTTCACCTCCACCCACCACTCCCACCCACGTACCATGACACTAACAATTTCACAATCGGGAAGCAACTTACAGGATATTCCTGGTAAAGAGTGTGATCTTACTTGTCTCCATTTTTGGTACTTTTGCACATGCCACACTTGCAAAATGAAACAAGCGCATTCCTGATTTTTTTTCTCTTTTTTCCATTCTCAGATACTGGGATTCCAGTTTAGATATGGGAACTGGAAATTCCCGGTTCCAGAATGAAACCCTAATTGCAGGCTACCTATTTGGCTTTCTGCTCATCTGACTGCCTATCTGTTTGACTGTATGTCTTTTGGAGCAACTGACCGACTGTTGTTGCATGAATAATGCTGAACCATGGTGCCCGGCAGGCTTGACAACCAGTGAAGAGGAGAGAAGGAGAAGGCGAGAGCAGGAGGGCAGGAAAACTGGTGCTGTGAGGATATGACCAAATGCATAAAATAAAGGAAACATTTGATAAGAAGAAGTTGTACAGGAATAGTTTATTTAGGGCCGAGAAATGGAAGCGAGATGCAAAGCATTCACAGCTGTGCCATCAGAAAAACTGTTATAAAATTATAACTATGTTATGATTAAATGCTCTTTATGATTTCAAACTACTGTATAATTATGTGACTGTGAACTCATATAACCCAATGTACCCAGTAAATTTCCACCATCTAACTTTGACCTTGAAAATATAATAAGTTGGTCCTGCAAGCAGCCAGTTGAAACTGGCTGCTCAGAAACTGATAATACCAATGTAACTTGTTTATGTGCATGCTTAAAAACTAAACTGTTTCCACCTATTGCCAGTCACTCGGTCAGACTCTGCTCTGTTCAAGTGATTCCTTGCGCAAGTAAAACTTTGCTTTGACTTGAGAGACGACTCTGAGTATTCATTTGGAGAAGTCAGGACTCCACTGAAGAATTTTCCTGACAAAAACACATGAGAATAAGAGCAAAGCAAAAGAAAGAAAGTTTTGGATGCCTTGCATTATGGGATCAAGACCAAGAGCACACTCACATTGCAGGATTAGATCACCTGTTACAGGGTCAGGCCTTGTCTGCTTGGCTCCATCTGCCCGATTATTTTGTTTTTTTCCTCTGCTGTCTTTGTCTATCTTTCTGTGTGACTGCCCATTTCAAAGCAAATGAACATACAAAAAATATAACAAGCACAAGTGTGAGAGGAAAAAGAGGCAGATTCTCATGGTGAGCCTCAGCATTGTGTGTCAGCATGATACTGCAATCTGAAAAAGAGAGAAGAGAGTGAGGGTAGGTGGAAAAAATTAGATTTGGTTGAGTCGTAATTGTGTGTGTGCGTGCGTGCGTGCGTGCGTGCGTGCGTGCGTGCGTGCGTGCGTGCGTGCGTGCGTGTGTGTGTGGTGTGCGTGTGTGTGTCAGCTTTCTGACTGTCAGCTGCACCCAGAAAAAGAGGGCGAGCGGGTTGAGAGGCATGGCATCATCTCTATTTTTGCAACATTATAACCCTATTTCACTTCAGCAGTAAAAATCATATTCTTTGTCCTTTTCACTCACAAAGTCCGCTCAGCAGGGTGGCATGACTTTCTGACTTGGTTTATTTCTTTCTGTCTGATAACATTCATGTAAATTTTGTTATTTCTAAATCATGTCTTTAAATTATCCTTTTACTCTTTATTTAATCATTCATTACGTGAGTAATTTGAAGTTCTGCCTTTCTCTGTACTGTTTGGGTTGGTACTATTGTATTTTATTTTCTGAATGTAAGGAAAGTAAATCAACATACATGATTGCTCTCAAGTTAAATGGTTTCAAAAATGTCCAAAATTTAGCCTTCTCCTAATCTCATTTCTCTTTGTTGCAAGCTTTTGATTATGTAATAATCTAAAATAGCTCTTTCCAATCTTGCTTTCCAATGTTGTAAAATATATTTTTGATTTTTTAATTATGTCCCATGTGAATATTCCAGAGGTTCAATCTGAAGACCCATGATAAGTAAAGCAAAAGTAAGATTATCTCAATTTAGGATAAGTAACTGATCACATCATGTCATAGTGATGACTCTGCTAAAATGCTTGATGCGGTCAGGTATAAGTATGGTTTTCTGAAATGAAGTGAGCAAAGACTCATGCATGATGACCTTGTATTGAATGGCTTTCTTCATTTCCCAGTCATGTTACTCGCGTTACTATGATAGTTTCCCCATGTGAAATTTCCAGAGCTTCTCTCCGAGCTCTGGTTATATGTAAACAGAATTTTGTGGAATAAAAATAAATAAATAATTACACATTATATAGCTATCATATAAATTCCCTGTGTTATCTCTCTGAATGACAACAGCACCATGTACCAGCACTTCTGCTTTTTGCTAGGTCAGAGAGGTCCTCTAAAACTTCCATTCTGATGTCAGATTACTGGAAATGGAAAATGGTCTGTGCTTATATAGGACTTTTCTCATTAAAAAAAAAAACATTAAAAAAAGCTTTACAATGTTTCCCATTTAATCATGCATATGCACATGCATACACCAATTACAGCAGACCTGCCATGGGGCCAAGATGGTCACCTGTCATTGGGAGCAACTGTTCTGTGGTCAGTCTTTCCCAAAGACACCTTGATATGTGGAAGCTGCACAAGCACCACCAACCTTACAATTACTAGACCATCTGTACCACCATCTGAGTCACAGCAACCTAGACTGTAGTTTCAAAAATATTTTGGTTTACAGTATATTAATGTCTACATAAATAAGGGGCTTCACAGTAGACCTCAACAGTAGGTTGTAAAAACACATGCTTTCCAGCAAGGTGTTGTCAGTAATTAATAAAAATCAATTAAGTACTTTGAGACTTTGCTTCTACCTTTCTGTCTGCAACAACCTGAGTTTACAAAGGTGGAGCAGCTTTCACTAGTTCAGTTACGTGAGACAGGATCAGTCAATGCCAGCAAATCAAGTCAATCGATCCTAAATATTAATGAGTCCACTAGTTCATTAATGATGGACCAGACAGCTAAGGCAGATGAGAGCTTCTCATTGAAATAACTGAGCTGAAAAGTGTGAAACAGATGTATCATTGTGCTTGTGTTGGAGCATGCATGACTCGTGACCAGCACACAACTCACTGAGACCAAAACAGCTGATGTAAATCCAAAGTTCAAGAGTTCACTAAAGGCAATGATGCGTTAAAAACCCTAATCAACCAATCTCCGTGACACTGCATGATGGCCAGTTCATAATGTTTGAGCTTGCTCATAGCCTTGAAAATGTTCATTCACTCAGAAGAAATGTACTTTGTGGGGGTCTCCTGGATTTCTTTGCAAAGGATGCATATCAAAGCAGGGAATCTTTTCTCTCATTGGAAAACTGTGTGAATTATTTTGAAATCAGTTTTCAAAGAAACAATGAAGTCTTGAGGGGACATGGATAAAAAATTATTAATTTTATGTTATTTTCTTATGATCACACAACATTTTTTGGTTATGTCAACAAAATCTTAAATAAATTATTTTGTTTTCATTTGAAAGGACTTCTTTCATCATAAGATTTCAACAGGAGTAATACATGCTGCATTTAGGTTAAGGTATATTACTTTTAGTCAATCTGCAAAATAATACATTCTAGATTTTTCAGGGATGTAAGAATTAAGTCCTGGACTTGTCTCTATTGATATCCATATACAGTGCTCCTGAAATTAGGGTAGACAAAGAAATTCAACCCTTAGAGCCTGACAGATGCATTTTGCATGCAAATTCACATCCCTTCTTCTCAGTTGAATTGCTCTCAAAGTATTAACTTTACTGAGGTGTTGCACTTTAAAAAAAGATACACACAACTTCGCCTTTCCAACAGTTCTATGTGCAATTATGCATGGGCAAGAAGATGGAGTCTTAAGGTGGTGTGGCTGTGTCCAGATCCTGCAGAGACTGCTCCTATATTTTCTTTTTTGGTATTCAAAGAATACATAAGGAGTGGCCCCATCTCGGTGAGTGCAGACAGTGCTAAATCAGATTCTCGTGCTCTTCTTAACATACTAACAGGTCATTCTCAGCTAGAGCAGAACATTCACTCACCAGCCAAACAGATACACACATGATGCCATCTCCCAGGACCTGCACACCATCTAGACAGTTGGAAAGAGAACTACGTGAGATTGCTGTTTGTTGATTTTAGTTTAGCCTTTAACACCATTGTCCCAAACGTTATGACAACTTAGTGTTTCTCAAATAGTGGGGCACGCCGCCCTCCTGGTAGGGCGCAGTGGCATGACAAGGGGGGCGCGAGTGACTGGAAGGAAAAGGTCTGTCTACGCAGAACTAATTAGCTGAACTATTGTTTTCACGTCGGTCTGTTTTTTGCAGCGCACAAACTACGTTGGCCGTTGTGCGAGTCCGTACTTGCCAGAGAACACATTATTAATGTGCAATTGGAACACCAGTGTGCTTGATGATGTCACCACCTCGGCTCATCCGCTCCAGTTATTTTTATGAGGGGTACATATGGCCCGCAGACCAAATCCAGCCCACCCACATGGTCCATTTCGGCCAGCAAGACGACGTTGCAAAGGGTAAAAATTACAGAGAAGACATTAACTGTAAGTTGTAAATTTGTAAAACTGTAAAATTTAAATAATTTCTAGACCTTGTCAAATTGTTTTGATCATAAAGTAAAATACTAGATTTCTCAGTTCCAGATAGCTGTAACTGAATGTTTTATTCCTTTGTAGATAAACTGTTATCTGGCAGTTGCAATGCACATGTAAATGATCAACTGACAGAAAAAATTTGAGAACCCCTGCGAAGACCTGTCCAGTCGTGGTCTGAACATCACCCTGTGCTACTGGATCCACTCCTGCCTATTTGGTGGTCTGGGTGGGCAGACGCATCTCCAGCTCCAGCATCCTTGACACTGGAGCCCCACAGGGATGTGTCTTCAGCCCTCTGTTCTTCTCACTGTACATGCATGACAATGTGGCAACACACAGCTCTAACATTACTGTGAAATTTGCAGTCAACATTGTTGTGGTCTGATGCATCAGTGACAGTGATGAACAGACATTCTCAGAGGAGGCTGGCAGTCTGTCATGGTGGTGTCAGACTAATAACCTGGTGGACTACACTCCACTGAGCATTAACCGATCAATTGTGGAAAAGGTGTACATCTTGAAGTACCTGGTGGGGCACATCTCTGAGAACATGTCATGGTCCAAACATACTGACAACCAGGTGAAGAAGGTGAAGTAGTGTCTCTATCACCTCAGACAGCTGAGGAAATTCAGAGTCTCTTTGAATGTCCTGAGGACTTTCAACTCTGGAGTGGTGAAGAGCGCACTGACTGTGAACATCAGCCAGTGGTACAGAAACAGCACTGCCTGCAACCAGAGAGCCCTGCAGAGGGAGCTGAGGTCAGCAGAATGCACCGTGGGCACAGCACTCCCCACTATCTGAGACATCTACACTTGGAGGTCCATTGTCAGGGTAAACAGTATTATGAAATACCGCCACCACCTCAGCAATGGACTGATTTATTGGCTATGCTCTGTTGCATTCACAACATCAAGATGAACATAGAGAGACTTAATAAGACCTTCTTCCTGCTACAGTGTCAGTACAGAGACTCAAACACAGGGCAACAGGAATGTGACAGCTATAGTTAATGGTTTTACTACAAAACACAGTAGATACAATAATAAACCCAAATGTTGTAACTCAGGGAAGCGGGCTACAAGGTAAACAGAGAAGCCGCTAGAGAGTGGGCGCAAAAGTATGTACAATGCTGTAACTCAGGGAAGCAGGGCTACATGGTAAACTGAGGAGCCAATAGAGAGTGGTGGCCAAACTATGTAAAAAACAAAGATCACAGATTGCTAATTCGAACCTAGTGTCACCAGCGCAGGAAAGCTAATAAGTAAATATCGGAGATCAAACAAGAATCACAACGGCAAAAGCAGCAAAACTAATACTAGGCGAAAATATACACAATAATGAAACTATACAGAAACTAACTGCGCGATGAACGTGGCACACGAAACTCAGCTTAGGCCCAAAACAGCAAGACAAGAAACTGGAAATATCCTACAATGAGAAATTAGACACAAAAACACTACAATGGACTAGGTGACTGAGCTGGGAACTTAACTGATGAAAGAATGGTGCAGCAGGGAAGGCAGATGAGGCGGGCAGAGGTGGCATGCAGCCGGCATGATGGCGGAGACGAGACAGGTGCTGTGGCTGGAGACAGTGTAATGTGGATGGTCCAAACAGGAGACGGGAGCAGATGGAAGATTCTGGAGACAGATTTGCTGACAGGCAAGGATCCAGGTCTAAGACACAAAGAACAACGGTAGAGTTTCCAGGAGCCAGACAGAACTACGATCAGACACTAACTTTAACTGTTCAACGGTCCAGCAACAAGTGATGACTGCATCTGGTTTTTATGGGAGAGAAGAGTAGGTGCAGTTGATCATTCTGTTGTAGTAATCAGTCTGGGATTGCCAATAGACAGCACTCACACCCACCTAGACAGAGAAAGAGAAAGGGAGGGGGAAGGAGAACCTGCCTATCTGCTGTCAGAGGTGGAGGACAGAACACTTCCCCCTCTAGCCTTAGGTCGAAATTCAGAATCATAGCACCTTATCTCAAACAACAACAGCAATGTAAATATGTGTATAACAACACACACACACACACACACACACACACAGAGAGAGAGAGAGAGAGAGACACTAAGGAAAAATAATAATGTATAAGAAAAAAAATCCTGAATTTTTCAAACTCAAAAAGTCCCGCAATTATATATTGACCCAAGCATAGAATGTGGGGGAACAGAAGTTTCTCTGTTGCTGCTTCCACCCTCTGGAACTCTCTCCGCTGCACATGTGAGACTGCTCAGACCTCCACACATTCAAATCCCTTATGAAAATTCACCTTTTCAAGAACATTTTAATTTTTTAACTGTTTTATGCTTTTATACCTGCTCTATTTTTGTTTTTATTACTTGAATGTAAAGTGTCTATGAGTGCCCAGAAAAGTGCTACACAAGAAAAATGTATTATTATTATTTGTCCAATGTATTGTTTTTATGGAGGACAACAGAAAGAAAATAAACCCATTCCTAATATTCACACATCACAGTTTATGCATATAACTAAAGTTAAACATAAAGTGTAATTCGAATATGTAAAGCAGCTGGTAACTGAAATGATGGAATCAGTGTATTTGGATGGAACATTAAATCCCAAGTAATTTCACAAAATGGAAATACTCAGGTAAATCATCACTACCTCAACCATTTACTGAAGCATAGATGTTGAGTAAATGTAGGTTAGAGTCTACTTTGGAATCGTTTCCATAACTTAATGACCAGATACAGTATATTTTCATCTCAAAACTGTGAAGGCTTTGAGACATGTTTTAATGTTATCCTCAGCCAATGCTCTATAAATATGTTCCTTGAAAGAAACCCACATTTCCACTCACTGCATACCAAGTACTAGTTTTTATTTATCTTTATTTTTATGAATGTTCATGTGGAATCGTCATACCTGTTCTTTTGTTTTATTGTCATTGCACAAATACAATAAAATTAGATGGCTATCCTTTCACGGTGCAAAGAGCGTATTTAAAGTAATACAATAACAATGATAAGAATGGTGAAAAAAACAAAAATGTAGAGCAAAATGTATATATACAACAATAAAATGAGATAGAAGAAAATACTATCATAAGGGAGGTAGACAAAAGTGTTCAGGTGCGATGTACAGCGCTTCTAACATAATATTGCACAAGATTTGTATAGATACGCAATTATTGTTGCACATGATTGTGTTACTGTTGAGGCTTGTCCATCAAAATATTGCACAATTGGCCAATTACGATCAAGGGTTGGCAGAGTTAAGTTCCATGACGGCGTTAGGATAAAAATTGATTTTCAGTTTGTTTGTCCTAGATTTAATCACCCTTCAGCGCCTTTTAGATTGCAACAGTTCTAACAAGTGCTTTTCAGGATGAAATGAGTCGCTGAGGATACAGCAAGCTTCTCAGGCAGTAGGCGCCGTATACTGTATGTCTGTTAGAAAGGGGAGAGGTCAGCTGATGATTCTGGGCGGTGGAGATGAGCCTCTGAAATGTGTTTCTGTCTGCTGAGAAGCAACTGACAAATCAGTGCCTCAGCGTTTTCCCAATAGGGCAGTGACAGAAGAACACCAGCAGTTTCTCTGCCAAGTTGTTCTTCCTCAGGATCCTCGGTAAATCGAGTATCTCCTATACATACACACTAGAGCTTGTTTTCCAGGATATCATTTATATGTATGCACAGAAACCTGAAGTTGGAAACCCTCTTCACACAGTCTTCACTTATGTGGGTGGAGTGTAGTTCAGGTTTCTTCATTCTGAAATCTATAATCAACTCCTTGGTAAAGCCATTTGTATCATATTTGATACATGAGTTTCTGAGACCTCTATCTCATCATCATGATAAATAGTTTCCTTAAAAGCCTGTTGTATAAACCTGATACATGTATTCTGCCCCCTTGTGGATCATCATTCCACTATAGGCAACTGAAGTCATATTTTGCCCCCTTTCAAAATGGCTACTTACATGAAATTGTCCACGCAGGTTGTTCAGGAAAATCATTGAATATTTTCAAGAAGTAAAGGTAAAAATAACATCTGAATTGTTACTCATTTTTTAAAATAAGTCTTTTCTGCATTGAATGGATGTATATTTACTAAGTAATTCATTGTTTATGTTTCAATTAACTTGTGATAAAATGTCTGTATCAAATTTGATACTCCAGGATTATAACGTGCTTTTTTCCTGAATTGTCATATACCATTTCTGAAATGTAATCTACATTGTACCTATGAACATAAAAACACATACTATTTTAATTACTTTTTTTTTTTAAATGATATATAGCCTTTATTTATGCAGGTAATCTCATTGAGACACTGGGTCTCATTATCAAGAGAGACCTGTTAACTAGATAACTTAATTAATGAATGAAATGCCATCTTCAAATGCATTTTGAATATTTTTACAAGAACAATTCCTCTGAACTCATGATAGCTATTAGATGTAAAAAAAAAAAAAAAGACTAGAGGAAAAAGAGAAATAAAAGTATATTGAAAATGTCATCAAGGAGATACTGGATGGCAACACAAGTGACATGGAGCCATTAGTAGAAGATGAGGATGAGGATGAGGACGAGATAGAGGAGGTTCTAGGCGTGTACATGCTCATGGGATTAGTACATATGTTCAGTGTGAGAACCTACTGGGAGATGGAGACAACACTCCTTGTAGTTTATTGTTTTGTTCCTTCTTTTATCTATTATTATGTTATTTTTTGTTATGAAATGTGTCAGCTTGCTCAATGCTAATAGTAGACTGGAGTAAGTGGAGTTTTACTTTAGATTGTTGTGAGCAAAAAGCTGCCAAAAATGCCTAATGTATCAAATTTGACACAAAAAAATATATCTTAAACAAAATGATATGTCAATTTTTTTTTTTTTTTTTTTTTTATTTCTTGTGTGTGTGTGTGGGGGGGGGGGGTTGTGGGAGAGAATAATTCATATATTGTACGTGATTTTGCATACACTACACAAATAGGCCACTTGATGCCACTCTGCTCTGTTGTAGAGAAGGTTAAATAGGGAGCTATGTGCTGATAGCTGAGGTGAGAACAGAGTAATACTGCTGTTCCATCAGCTCCCTCCCTTCACCTGTCTTCTCTTGTGTATGAGGAGGGCAGTCATTTTCTGTGTCATTGTAAGGGATCCATCTGCCGCGCACGCACGCACGCATGCACGCATGCACGCACGCACGCACACACATACAAACACAGTGAGGGGACAATAAAAGATTCCTTTAACACAGTCAGGTGTCTGTGTGTCTGGAGCATTAAATACAGATGTGGACAAAATTGTTGGTACCCCTCAGTTAATGAAAGAAAAACCCACAATGGTCACAGAAATAATTTGAATCTGACAAAAGTAATAATAAATGAAAATTCTATGAAAATTAACCAATGAAAATCAAACATTGCTTTTGAACCGTGGTTTAAGAGAATTATTTTTAAAAATAAACTCATGAAACAGGCCTGGACAAAAATGATGGTACCCCGAGAAAAGACTGAAAATAATGTGACCATAGGGACATGTTCAATCAAGGTGTGTCTTCTAATTAGCATCACAGGTGTCTACAAACTTGTAATCAGTCAGTCGGCCTATTTATAAGGTTACAGTAGTCACTGTGCTGTTTGGTGACATGGTGTGTACCACACTAAACATGGACCAGAGGAAGCGAAGGAGAGAGTTGTCTCAGGAGATTAGAAAGAAAATTATATACAAGCATGTTAAAGGTAAAGGCTATAAGACCATCTCCAAGCAGCTTGATGTTCCTGTGACTACAGTTGCATATATTATTCAGAAATTTAAGATCCATGGGACTGTAGCCAACCTCCCTGGACATGGCTGCAGGAGGAAAATTGATGACAAATGGAAGAGACGGATAATACAAATGGTAACAAAAGAGCCCAGAACAACCTCTAAAGACATTAAAGGTGAACTCCAAGGTCAAGATACATCAGTGTCAGATTGCACCATCCGTCGTTGTTTGAGCCAAAGCAGACTTCATGGGAGACGACCAAGGAGGACACCATTGTTGAAAACAAATCGTAAAAAAGCCAGACTGGAATTTGCCAAACTGCATGTTGACAAGCCACAAAGCTTCTGGGAGAATATCCTATGGACAGATGAGACAAAACTGGAACTTTCTGGCACATCAGCTCTATGTTCACAGACGCAAAAATGAAGCATATCAAGAAAAGATCACTGTCCCTACTGTGAAACATGGAGAAGGCTCTGTTATGTTCTGGGGCTGCTTTGCTGCATCTGGTACAGGGTGTCTGGAATCTGTTCAGGGTACAATGAAATCTCATGACTATCAAGGTATTCTAGAGAGAAATGTGCTGCCCAGTGTCAGAAAGCTTGGTCTCAGTTGCAGGTCATGGGTCTTGCAACAGGATAATGACCCGAAACACACAGCTAAAAACAGCCAAGAATGGTTAAGAGGAAAACATTGGACTATTCTGAAGTGGCTTCTATGAGCCCTGATCTAAATCCTATTGAACATCTGTGGAAGGAGCTGAAACATGCCATATGGAGAAGGAACCTTCAAACCTGAGACAACTGGAGCAGTCTGCTCATGAGGAGTGGACCAAAATACCTGCTGAGAGGTGCAGAAGTCTCATTGACAGTTACAGAAAGTGTTTCATTGCAGTGATTGCCTCAAAAGGTTGTGCAACAAAATATTAAGCTAAAGGTACCATCATTTTTGTCCAGGCCTGGTTCATGAGTTTATTTTTAAAAATATTTCTGTTAAACCACGGTTCAAAAGCAATGTCTGATTTTCATTGCTTAATTTTCAAAGAATTTTTATTTATTGTTACTTTTGTCAGATTCAAATTATTTCTGTGACCATTGTGGGTTTTTCTTTCATTAACTGAGGGGTACCAACAATTTTTTCCACGTGAGTATATTTCATTCACTGACATTTCCCCAGCCCCCTCTACGTTTCTTTCCCTTTTTTTTTTATTGCTGTCACAAGGGGACCTTTCATCCTCCGCCTCCTCTTTTTCTCTTGTGATGGACAGATGAGACAGACACGTTTAAGGAGGGGATGGATTGATATATGGATGGATAGATGAGTGGGTGGTTGAATGTAGAGCAAAAACGGAATGAATGAATGGCAGATTGGGGAGCAGACCTTTCATTTATGGTTGCTCCCTGAAGTAGGACACCAGACGGGCAGATAGATAGAGCAGCTGTAATTACTGGTGTTAGCAGCCCCCATCTGAAGACACTGTATTAATATTAGACTATTTACAGGAGAATAGCATGTGAGTGAATGGAGATCTGTGTCTGTCTGGGTCTCTACTGTGTGATTTAGGGCAGCTGTTCATGACAGTGCTGGGCCTCTACTTTGTGTTTGCAGAATAGTAACAGAAGCTGAAAGGGGAAATTTTAGAATCATAGTTTCATATTTTTTTCAAAACTTTATTACTGTAAAGTTACATGTCCAACTTTCTTTGCAATGAGTATATGTAATTAAACTCATCATCTCCTAATATTTATTTCGGCACATTCCTGCTCAGACAAAAAAAAAATCCTATTCAAGAACCTTTTCCAGCTTAAGGTTTGACACAGACCTAAAAATGTACCTAAATCGCACACACATAAATTTATTAATACTTTATTTAATACTTTGTGAAAAAACAATACTGGATAAAATGATTTAAAATGGAGTTTGTTGATATTTACTTACAAGCTATAAAAACACGCTAGTGGCCAATATGACTGTTATCCAAGTGTATAAAGTAATGTAATTTCACATTTGAAGTCACATACAATGCAATATTAAGTTAAACGCAGGTAGTGACAATGGGTATTGTTTTGTTTGCAGTTTGCACCGACATGTTAATGAGGAAGTGTGACAGTAAATGGTCAATCTTGCTACGACTGCCTTGATTGGCTTCGGTGTACCTTGGTGTTTAGTCAGCGTTTCAACACACTGCACAAGGACACTACACCTACAAATGAGTCCTGAAACAGACCTGAACCTACAATCATGCAAATCCACAATATCCATTTTAGCAGGTGTCTGTTTTCATGAGTGTGTGCAGCAATCTTTTTATTATATGCTTCTTAATTACATGCTTGCACAGTTAGCATGCCTAAGCTAATGGTTAAACCTCCATACCATTTTCTGTCGCTGGACTTACCTCACAGTAGTCGCTTTGATGCTTCTTGTAAATTGATTTTTTCTTTCACTGGACTTAAACAAGCGAACTTATACTAAAACTCCAAGTACATCATTACAGTGGAAATGGGAAATAGGCTCAAAAGGGTACATTTGTGACTTTTGGGACAGGGGATTGGTTAAAAAAAGCCTCGTGTAATTATCATGTTACAGATAATTAAATGTGTCCTAGAAAAGGATCAGCTACAAGACAGAACCTCTGGAGCAGGCAAGAGTTCAGTGAGGTGCTAAACGCGACTCCAACCAGTGTGATTTGGCAGCAGAAGCAGGGAGTTTATACACAGCTTAATGACATCTCAGAAATTAATCACTCATAGAGGAGACTTGCACGAATGTATCATCATGCCACAACATTAGAGCTATAGACTCATGCAAATGATACACTGTACACACTGTGTCTTATTAATATATATTAAATTATATTTTGGTACATTGGTAATATTGCTTCTTAAACTTTTAAAGCCAGTACAGCCCTTTAAAATAAACTGAACTGAACGGTTGTGGATTGAACTAAACTTGAGTTGAATAACTTGTAGTCTCTACTCAACTGTTATGTTTATAGTCACCATCAGTTCGGAGGAGGTGAGAATCTTACTGAAAAAACACAATATTTGTAACTCGCTTTTCAGCAGCTGAAGTCATTGCTTTAAAATTTAGCCATCAGCTTCACCGGTCACATTTGGGCCGGGAAAGAATGGGGCTGACCACTATGAGTATGAAAAAGGATTGACCAAGCATTTAAGAAACGCAGACACAACAGAGGACTGTATTTCATCTAAATAATATTTGATAATATTTTGTAGACGGAGGCTGTTATTGTGCATTACGACAATGATTCACCTGTTTATTTTGGTATGTGGTGGAAAGAAGTGTTTTGTGTCCCCCCTGCAAACCATGGCGAAGTGGTTTGTCCCGAGTCGTTGTCTGCCGCTGCCGGCTGCCTCTCAGTGTTCTGCGAAAAATGACGCTAGCGGGACGATGGCAGTTACGGAGAAGAATGAGAGGGGACTGAAATGTACAGCTGGCATTTAGTTGGCCACTGTTTAAAGGACGTTTTATACAGACATTTTCATATATCGAGGGCCTTCATGAAGAGCCCCAAGTTATTAGCATTATTATTATGTCGGAGGGAGCAGCCCGGTGCTCGCAGTATACATTCCGTCTATTTATTCCATTCTGAAGCAGGAATTCAGATAGAAGACTTCCAAATAGAGAGATAGATTAGCTCAACCTGCCGAGTATGTTTTCATAAGACGACGGCTTCTGTGATTTTCACCCGGTCACATCAGATAGCTTTTTTTTTGTGGAGAAACACTGTCAGGATACGCCGCACCAACGCAATGTATAATACAGTTTGGACAATGGAAAAAGCCGGCGAGGAAGCAGCCTGGAGGGACGTGATGATGCCCTACTCCACCGAGCTCATCTTTTATCTGGAAATGGACCAACCGCCAGGTAAGGCCGGGGAGAGCAGGAGCTAATATCAGCCATAGAGGTTAGCCTGTGGAGATGGTGGAAGTGCTTGGTTCGGTGTTTCGTGAACAAGTTTTAAAGCGCACGTCCCGCTGCTGCTGTTATCCTCCGGCTTTCAATGATTTTTGACTTATCACTTATGTCTGATGACATTGTTCTTTCTGACGAGAATCATTATTGCTGCAGTTACATTTGCCCGAAAGTGGACATCAGCCTAGCATTATCCTCTATTGTAGTGACGCGGACCACCAGGAGCTTCCGTTCAGCTATAATAATAGTGGCATCGCTTTAACTCCATTACAGCCTTTTCCTGGTCTGGGCTCCTGGTCTTGGCTCCTGGTCTTGGCTCTGTTCTCCTGGTCTGGGGTCTGCCGTGCAGTCTAAACGCTCTTTTGTATGTCTCTGTGCTGATCGGTGCGTTGACACAGCAGCTCACCACACCATGTTATCCGAAAGCCGAAATTCTTCTCATTCTTCCATGCAGATAATGCGATGTGTTAAATGAAAGGCTAAGGTGGTATGTCATCAACTGTAGGCATTAATGCAAATAAACATAAGCGAGGGTAGTTGACACGGATGTGACTGGATCAGTCTGAAATCTGCTTTGGCGGTACCGATAGCGGGGAAGGGGGAGGAGGTGGGATCAGAAAACGGAGAGGGACCAGTAATGAAGGGCCCAAACATTTTAAAATCGGAACATCCGTCAGTGCCACACACCCAGGTCTTTGTGGGCTATTCTGGCCAACTGTCTGCCAGAACTGAAAATGTTTCGTTCATTCTCGGCCAGTGTCACCTGATCCCTCCGTCCGGTGCTCAATGGATCATGGCGCAGATGTGGGACGTTGGTTTGTTTCCAGGAGGCGCAGTGCAATGCAGTTTGCCTGCTAGCTCTTTTCCATTATCTTTTCCCAGTTATCTATTGAGATGTACTGTAAGCGATACAGAAACCACAGAGAGCAGTATTATTGCCGTATCTGTCGCACATTTAGGATATAATGCAAAAAAAAAACCCCAAACAAACAAACAAAAAAATCTTGGGTAAAGACGGTTTATCAAAGAATGCATTTTTACATTTAGATCGCATATATTTGAACTGGACTGAAGATGATTTTACAAAGGCATGTTCGTTTGCAAGAAGAGAAATGTAATTCCAGTTGCATTAGTTGGCTACATTGTCTTGTCAGACCTTGCTTCCTGAAACGCAGTATGGATTCTTTGTTTTGAGGTGTATACAAACATACTGCTGCAGTACCTTAAACCTCTGTTTGGCCACTTAAATCGGTCTTTTTAATTGTTTTATTTTGCTCCTGGAGAGAAGAGTTGACTTTCTTTCTTTCTTTCTTTCTTTCTTTCTTTCTTTCTTTCTTTCTTTCTTTCTTTCTTGCTTTCTTGCTTTCTTGCTTTCTTTCTTTGTCAGAGCTACAGTAGAGCTAATGGACAGGGCCCCTCAATGCATTGGGGATGTAAATTTAAGCTAAGAGATTCACATTCTTGGTTATCATTGGACCTTGGCTTATATGACACAAAGATTCATTCATTCATTAGAGCATTCATGTGGCGTCACTGTCGAGGCACAAAATATTGTTAATTTTTCTTAATTTTACCCTAGTGTAGCACACCATTTGTGCTCTTTCCTTGCGGTGAATAATACATTATAATACAATATTCCAAAAAGCTACTTGTGGGACTTGACGGAGACAGCATTTGTTTTGAATTGTCTTGTAAGTGAAGAATTTGAGCCATTTAGAGTAGTCTGAATGAACGTGAGTAGTTTTCAATGAAGGATGCTTCAGGATTTAGTGTTGAAAGTGGATTATATCACCCCTGCCCGTCTCTCATGTGGGTGTCTTGACAATGCAGATGCACTTTTTCTGTACTTCATATCCACACTGTTGTACGATGCTGGTGGTCTTTCCGGTATTTTGTGTGTGTCCCTCACTTCAGTTGCCTGAATAAGCACACCCTGTCATAAATCACATTAGCTAAACCTGCTTCTTATTCTGACTTAACTTTCTTTATTTCATATGATGTACATATGTCTTCATCTTAACAAAAACATAAGACAGACAGAATAATGGTGAAAGAGAAGATAAAAAACAAGTAAAATTGAGAGAAATGAGAGGGAGGGATTGATGAGGAGAGAAGTAGAGAGAACAGTAGTCTAGCAAGATTTGCTGCATAGGATTGAAATGTGAATGCCTCACTGACAGTTCCAGTGTGTAAATCCATGTGTTTGTACAGTAGTGTGTGTGGGGTGATCAGCCTAGGTGGAGTGCTAATGCTACCCCAGGGGAGGACAAGCCCTGTGTTTCCACTGATGACTCTGTGTGTTTGGATCTCATCTTTTAATGGAAAGTTACCAGGGCTTTATTGTCAAAGGACCATACCAGTGTTTTTTTTTTTTTTATTGTTTATTTTGCATAGCTTACCCCATTTACAGCAAATAACTTTGCTTTCCTTCAGTCATCATACCCTTCATTCCAGATAGATTCTAGTCATATCCACTGTACTCTGCTCTGATATGACTCTTCATTCCAGTTTTTATGCATTTGGTTTTGTGCAGTTGTTACAATGCAGTGCAAATTTTGTACATCTCTCTGCCCTCAACTTGACATTGACTTGCCATGTAACAGCAATTGTAACATTCACATCATCAGCAACAGTACAGCTGCCTCTCCTGAGGCAATTAATCAGCTAGTTACTTGTTAGGGTCAGAATCATCTTTTCAGCAGAAACATGTTTTTTTCTTTTTTAAGATCTATTATCTGAATTCATGATTTTGAAGCATGACTGACTATCGAGGTTTTTGTCGGAGAATTAAGCATCTTTGTCTATGCTGTTGTTATTGTCATAATCTATTTCCCAACCCTAATATGATTTCAGTGGGCTCTATAAAGTACCAGATATTGAGAGATTATTTTCTAGATTTTTCTGGACACCGGAGAACACTGAAGTTTATAATACATTTCTATTTCAAGGACAGCTCTACAAGGCAGACACAATAGCTGCTGGGAATTATTAACTCCAGTACATTTAAATGATCAAAATCAGTTTTTATTAGGTTTAGTCTCATTTGCACATCACACTGAAATGCAATAATTAAAAAAAAATAACAAAAAAATTGGTAAGCATTCAATTTTAAAAAATAGATGGCAAAAAGACCAATGGTGTAGACCTGCTGTGGATATTGCGAAGGGCAACAGCTAAGTAGGTCTGTGACATCATTTATGGACCATGGAAATGTCAAAGCTTCTTTACATAGAGGTGACAATCATCATCGAAGGAATGAATTGACATGTGGCCCATGAGAGACATAATCAAGGCAAATATATTCCAATACATCATATAGTTTAGATATAAAGACATAAGTATCTTAGTACAGAGCAGAGTGCACCTCAAAATTCATAGCTGTTTGCCAAAAGCGTATCAATTCAAGGGACAGTTACTTCAGCAAGAAAGCCAAACATTTTCTACTTTAGCTTCTCAAAGTAGACTATGTATGGCTGACTATTTTTTTGGATTGTTGGTTGGCTTAAAGAAGACATTTAATGACAATTGAAATAAGGGTGACACACACACACACACACACACACACACACACACACACACACACACACACACACACACACACACACACACACACACACACACACACACACACACACTCTTTGGCAGTCTCCTGATTGGCAGAGGAGGCGGGCCTCCAAGCAAACATTAGTGTGCACGTCGTCTGCCTTTTAGATTCAGTCTTGCGCCCTCCTTTCTTCAGTCTGACGGAGTGGACAGCAGCAGGAAGAGGAGGTGGTGGAGGAGGAGGAGGTAGAGGAGGGGAGTGGGAGCAACTGAGAGAGGAAGCGTGAGTGAGAGACAGAAAGAGAAGGAGGGAGGAAGGAAACAGCTGAGAGATGAGTGGCAGCATGCAGCTAATGCAGAGTGCAATGGTGGAGGATGGTATGTTCTTTTGATGTATTCTTATAAGTGTTTTTTTTAGCCCTTTTCTTTTTGCTTTTCTCAGTTATTGAACTTTCTTTTGTGGTTATGTATCCATTTATCTGTATTTTATGGTAGTTTAACTTCATCCTTTTTTTTCTGACATTGCAGCTCTTTTAATTTCTCCTCTAAAGCCTGTGCAGAATTGGTGTTTATTCTGTGTTCATTTCTTGCTCATTGTGTTTTTATACGGTCCGACTTTGACAGAATTAGTTCTAGAAATGGCTGCCACTCTCTGGTTCTACTTCTTAGTTATAGGGGCTGGCTTATTTTCTCTGTTTTAGTGTAACATAATTAGAATATTTGAATATTTTCTTGTTTTTGACTGTGGTTTAGAAATTTAGATTTTTCACAATTTTCATACACTTTATTAATAAAACAACCTGAAACATTAGACTGAGTTGTAGCTTTAATGTGGCAGAAATCTGTGTCCATTTTTAAAAAAGAATGTGAAGCTCAAAACACACACACACACACACACGACCTGCAACTCCTTCCTTCATCCTGATGTAGATGTGGATGCTTTTACAGACTGTGCAGTAGCTTCACTGGTGTGTAATGAACACTTGCTGCAGTAAAGATTGTAGTCAAGACTTGATAATACGAGGTCACTCCTCTACCACCTCGACACAAGACCGTCCCCTGATCAGCTGAGGCATGTACAGATGTGATTTTTAATGCTTGCAGTGTTGTCACAGGTCCACAAAGATCTGTACCATTGCTTTCAATTTGTGTCAAGTATGTGTGTTTATTGTGTGTCGGACTGTGCTGACAGTCATTGTTCAGGAGAGCTGTGGGTTTGTGCCTGCATGTGTGATGACAAGTGATATGGAAGTGTGTGTGGCTGAGCACTGCTCCTTTGTCTGGTGAGGGGGTGGGGGAGGGATGGAGGGGGAGGCTGCACTGACGCTCCCCTTTGTTCATCCCTTTTGCTCTCTGTATTTCGTGAAGTAATTGTGACTGTTTTAGTAGACGACCGTTCTGTTTCAGTAGTAGTCTCTATGTTTAATGACATTTTCCTAATGTGTTACCTTGGTTAGGACAGCTGTCATTGCTAAGTTTTTCTGGCTTTAAGTATTGATCACTGTGTTGTGGGAATGGCTCTGTGGATCTTCCAGATATCACACTCGAATTTATTTAACATTTATATTGGAACATAACAACTAAAGATTTGTGTGTGACTGTACATGCGCATGCGTTTCTGTGTGTTGATGCTGTTCATTGTCCTGTTGTTGTAGTTGTGCTGAAACAACAAACCATATTTAAAAAAATAATCTCACATTTAATGGTGAAGTTTTTCATTGATCAAATCACTATTTTTCAATGAATTTTCTTGTCTTTGAAACAAACTGGGCTTTTGAAATGATACTGAACTGACTTTAGCAAACTAAAATTGTATGTGTCAGTAAATTTTTGATTAATTGGTAAAGTCAAGTAAAGGTTGGAGTGACTGCAAAGGAAATTATTAATAATTATCTTTTTATTTACGGTCCTTTGTGTGTTTTATGTACCTTAGCACAGCACAACTTGCAAACACATACACTCAGTACAATGTGTTTAATTTATGATATATATATATATATATATATATATATATATATATATATATATATATATATATATATAATATATATATATATATATATATATATATATATATATATATATATATAAAATCTCCTTCAATGATTTATTTTGCTGGTGCAAACTTTTTTTAAAAAACATGAATTGGATTTCCACATGTGTGCGTGAGTCAATAATGCACTGACAGAGGGCAGCAATGCAGCTGCACAATGACAGCTTTGGCAGCAGTAACTGACTGCCATGGTGAGGGGGGAGTGGCAAGAAGTGAGCAGTGTCAAAGAGTGAGGGAGAGGAAAAAGTCAGAAGCGCTGGAGGAGAACAAAGACAACAGGGGAGGAAAATGAGCTGCTGCTGTGTTCCTGTTGCCAGTCTTTGTTGAGGACCTCATACAAACACAATAAGAAAAGACGCATTTGTGGGATGTTTCCACAATTCCAGTTTGTTTTTATTTTCTTCTTCTTCTGTTTTTTTTTTTTTTAAACAAAGGCCAGTTATGTATATTGTTGAATTTTCGATTGCCTTGCATGTTCTAAACAGGTTGTGTGTCAAGGGACTCGAGATGGAAATTAACCGTATGGCTATAATCTCTTGTATCTACGTGTAAATGTTCATTAATATGAACTGTCCCATTTTAAAAATAATTTTTAAAAAAAAACTAGCAAAATAAATCAGGACAAGACATTCAAATATAGTAAGCTGAATCAAAGCATGCCATCTATTCAGTTCCATGATGAAAATTGAAAGAGAACTCTGTCATAGCAAGTCCATGAGTTGGCTGCATATACAGTCATGGAAAAAAATGATTAAGCCACCCTTATTTTCCTCAATTTCTTTTTCATTTTAATGCCTGGTACCATTAAAGGTATATTACCTCAAGAATACAATGAACAGGACAAAAAATGCAGCTGATTACATAATACTTAAAGTCCTGTTTGACATGCTTAAGTTTAATTGATTATATAAGAGACCGCTTCATGTCACAAGCAGCACTGCACATGCAAAGGCCTAGAGTGGTTTCCTGCTTACATTCAAGCTGTAGCACAACTCAGACGTCATCAGTTCTCACATAATGGCTAAAACAAAAGAATTATGTGGAGCCACAAAGGCAGCCATCTTGGCCCTGCTGTAAATTGGCATGAGTGAGAGACGTGTAGCGAAAAAACTGAAGACTGTCGTTCATTACACCTTGACAAAACAAGCCCAACAAGGTACTACCAAATTGCTAGCGGGTCGCGGCAGGAAACTTCTTTCTACCTCATGAGATGACCATGCAGTCATCCGTTCCTGTGTCAGGAATCCTTGTCAGACCTCGAGGTACCTTAAAAATGAGGGCACTGTGGAGAAATGTGACTTTTTCGACAAGGACAGTTGGAAACCATCTTCTTGAAGCTCGTCTGAAATCACACAGGGCACAGAAGAAGCCCTTCATCAACGAAAGGTAGAGGAAAGCCCGGTTACTCTTTGCTGGGGATCACAAGGATTGGACTGTTGATGATTGGGCTAAGGATCTCTGCAATGATGAATCCAATTTTCAGTTGATGCCCACTCCAGCCAACTTACTGGTTAGGAGGAAGCCTGGAGAAGCCTGCAAACCAGACTGTCTTGATCCTACAGTAAAACATGGAGGTGGATCAGTGATGATCTGGGGTTGTTTCAGTATGGGTGGAACAGGGCAAATGCAATTGTGTGAAGGGCCAATGAACCAGGTCATGTACAGGGCTACTCTTGAAAACAGTCTTTTTCTATCAGCTGGAAAACTCCTTCCTGCCTCAAATGACTGGATTTTCCAATAAGACAATGCCCCTTGCCACATGGCAAAGGGGCATTATTAATTGGAGCTCTGACTTGTATTTAAAATCATAACCAATGCTAATGGTAATGTTGTTGAAGTATGACATTAAATTCTAAATAAAATTCAATTTTTTGTGGAAAATAATCAAATGCAAAATGGAGACCCACAAGCCCAAAAACAAAGCAAATTTATTTGAATTTGTGCAACAAGAATGGATTGCTGTGACAGCAGAACAATGTCGGAAGCTGGTGGAAAGCATGCCAAGATGAATGGCTGCAGTCATCAGAAACAATGGTTATTCGATCAAGTACTACTCCTGTGTGTGTCATGTGACTAAAATGGACAGAAAAGAAAACATGGAATGCATAAAAGCACTGTTTTTGGCAGTACAATGACATAGCTATTGATGGAAGAACTGTAGTGATTTTGGTTATTGTCAAGAAAACCATGGAAAATGTCTAGATATCAGCTCTTAAATTAAGTTGTTATGAGCTATTTTTATCATTATATCTGTCCAAACAAATGTACCTTTAGTTGTACCAAGCAATAAGATGAACAAGAAATTGAAGAAAATAAACGTGGTCTAATAATGTTTTCCATGGCTGTAGAGCTTGATCTGCTGCCCCCTGTGGCCAAAAATTGTGGTTTTAAATATATCTTTTCTACTGTTAAGTCACAAATTTTCACAGATGTGGAGTGTAAACAGAAAACATGAACCAGAGTGTTAAACAATAAACCGTAGTCTTTGTAGGGATACAGTACCACAGTACATGTGAGTGAAGGGACATGTTAACATTTGTTAGGACAGTAAGTAAAAGTGTATTTGTGCCATCTTTGTTCATTTAGTATGATCATTTGTGAGGCCACAATGTCCCCAGATGCTCCAGAAGCAGAATATTCTTCTCCTGGGTGCATTCATAAGTACTAACGTTTGTAAAAGATGCTGTCCACATTAGTGCGTCTTATGTCTGTCTGTTTGTCTGTGCATAAACTGATGTGTATATTCACATGAGCTGCCTTCAGAAATGTGCTATTTTATTGACTACATTTAAAGGTGCAGGCTGTGTCTATGTCCACCCATGTTTAAATGCTAAAAGATTTGAAGCTGTATCACTCCAAAACTGATTAACCATTCATTTTCTTTGTAGAATCAAGGCAGATTTGAAATCTAACTAATTTTTTCAGGAACAATCCAATTTAAGAACATTGCCTAAAACTGTTTAATTTGAAAAAATTGGTGTCTTTGCAATACTGCTTTTGTGGATTACTTATTTGCACCACACAATTGCTAAACATTTGGTCTACAAACCAATTATGATGACTTACACTGAAAATACATATTTATTATTTTTGTTCTTCACCATACATATTTTACGAGCAGAAAACATTAATAACATTAATGTTTAAACTTGCAAACTTTTTCATTAGACTATGTAGAATTTTACACACAAACTTTTATCATTGCTTGGTTTTACCTTATCATTTGCTCTATCTTTGAGGGCTGCATCTAACGATTATCTTCATTGTCAGGTAATTTGTAGATTTTCCGTATTAATCAGTCAATTGTTTGGCTGATAAAATGTCATCAGTACTTCTCATCACCCAAGAAGACTGCCTCCAGTATCTTGGTTTATCTACAACCCAAACATATTCCTTTTTACCAGAAAACATTTGTATTTAAGAAGCTGCAATTGGAGAACTTCAACTTTTTCTTCTCACAGAATTACTCAAAGCAATGTTAAAATAGTTGGCAATTAATTTCTTATTTTGCAACTTATTAATTGGAGCTCTGACTTGTATTTAAAATCATAACCAATGCTAATGGTAATGTTGTTGAAGTATGACATTAAATTCTAAATAAAATTCAATAAGTAAACCAGAAGTTTTACCATTTTCTGCTGTCAAAACAACTCCAAAAGACCAAGTTAAAGTGAGAAAACTCCCAATTAGCAGCTTAGTGGAAGAGTGAGATCACTGAAATGACTGGCCAATGGCAGGCTTATACCTGTAGCCTTCGTCTTCTGAGTCTGACTAGAATTGTAACAACTCCTCTCCATCTGCAGTCATGGATCAAGTGATAAAACTTTACTGCAGGATTGAAGTCTGTGTGCTCAGTATACATTGTATACCAGCTCTTCCTCAGTTGTAACCTATCCTCTATTTCTGTTCTCCAGCACTTCCTCCAAAACCAGCAAAGCCCCAGCAGCCCTCCTTAGTTGGGGTGGGAGGGGCCAGCAGCAACGGCACCAAGGATGGAGGAGCGGCAGGCTTACTGCAAGAGGCTGAATGGTACTGGGGGGACATATCCAGGCAAGTAAAACTGAGCACATGTATTATTTGCCTAGGATTAGAGTGATTGAAGGTTAGCTGGGCTGACATCACCAGGGGGTGATATCTTATCACAGACATGTGTATACATGTAAATATACATTTAACACTAGAACGCCCACAGAGCAGCCATTTGGCTTTTCTACCTATAAAACCCAGAGGGCAGCCAGTTGGCTGGAAGGTTTTTAGCTACGATCCTAAATGAGCTGTGAACAGACGCCTTTGTTAGGGTAAACGAGGCAATGACTGGCGCATCACGGGAGGGGACATGCTGAGCCACTTCAAGGAAACTTGTGTTGCACTATCACTTTGCCATCTTAGGAAGAGATCAACACACATGGGTTTTTTCCTTGGTTGCTGAGATTTATTGTTAAAAGTAGTACAAAATAGTACAAAATAAAAAAGGTTGGAGGGCGGTGGTTTAGCACTGGAGAGAGCAGCAGATACCTTTAGCCGAAGCCCCCAGCAACCCCACTCCTCTCAGTCTCTCCTCCCCCCTCACTCCCCTGCATTCCTCAGGTAATGGCCACATTTACAAATGAAAAGGTGCTAATTGCAGCCAACAGAGTAGCCAGCTAGCAGCCTCTTGGCTAAAGGAGTTCCAGAAAATCCTGGGCATTCTAGTGTTAAGGTAATTTTTTCTATTTTATAGATAGTCCACCAGCCAGTATTGACAAGTTTATTTTACAGCTGTACAAATTGGCTTAACTGTGTAGGCCTTGGTCACTACCTACCAAAGTGCAGGTTAGCTGTCAGGCAAAATTCATACTCTGATTCACATATGCACTCACAAAGCAGTGGTGCCAGAGTGTGGCGTTTCTCTAAGCACACTGAAGCACGTGGAATAATCAAACTGCCAACTTTTCACAAACAACCCACTCTGTCACCTGAGCCATGGTCACCCCCTGTGTGTGGCTTTGAGAAAAGTCCTGAACAACTGATGACTGGAGTCAGACGTTCCCGAATGGACACAATGTGTGCATGTGTCACTTACCGACTCAAGCACATTTTTCCCCACTTTTCCGTGTTGTCTTCAGGGAGGAGGTGAATGACAAACTCAGAGACATGCCTGATGGGACCTTCCTGGTTCGAGATGCTTCAACCAAGATGCAAGGCGACTATACACTTACACTGAGGTAACACTGCCAGACAGATATATATATATATATATATATATATATATATAATATATATATATATATATATATATATATAATATATATATATATATATATATATATATGTATGTGTATATATGTATGTATGTATGTATATATATATATATATATATATATATATATATATATATATATATACACACTATCTTGCCAAACGTATTCGCTCACCTGCCTTGACTCGCATATGAACGTAAGTGACATTCCATTCCTAATCCATAGGGTTCAATATGACATCAGTCCACCCTTTGCAGCCATAACAGCTTCAACTCTTCTGGGAAGGCTGTCCACAAGGTTTAGGAGTGTGTTTATGGGAATTTTTGACCATTCTTCCAGAAGCGCATTTGTGAGGTCACACACTGATGTTGGACCAGAAGGCCTGGCTCTCAGTCTCAGCTCTAATTCATCCCAATCTATCGGGTTGAGGTCAGGACTCTGCAGGCCAGTCAAGTTCATCAACACCAGACTCTGTCATCCATGTCTTTATGGACCTTGCTTTGTGCACTGGTGCACAGTCATGTTGGAAGAGGAAGGGACCAGCTCCAAGCTCCCAACTTTGTGGGAGCATGGAATTGTCCAAAATGTCTTGGTATGCTGAAGCATTCAGAGTTCCTTTCACTGGAACTAAGGGGCCAAGCCCAGCTCCTGAAAAACAACCCCACACCATAATCCCCCCTCCACCAAACTTTACACTTGGCACAATGCAGTCCGACAAGTATCGTTCTCCTGGCAACTGCCAAACCCAGACTCGTCCATCAGATTGCCAGATGGAGAAGCGTGATTGGTCACTCCAGAGAATGCGTCTCCACTGCTCTAGAGTCCAGTGGTGGCTGCTTTACACCACTGCATCCAACGCTTTGCATTGCACTTGGTGATGTATGGCTTGGATGCAGCTGCTCGGCCATGGAAACCCATTCCATGAAGCTCTCTGCTGAAGCACTGTTCTTGAGCTAATCATGAAGTTTAAAGGTCTGTAGCCATTGACTCAGCAGAAAGTTGGCGACCTCTTCGCACTATGCGCCTCAGCATCCGCTGACCCCGCTCTGTCAGTTTACGTGGCCTACCACTTGGTGGCTGAGTTGTTGTCGTTCCCACACACTTCCACTTTCTTATAATACAGCTGACAGTTGACTGTGGAATATTTTGGAGCCAGGAAATGTCACGACTGGATTTGTTGCACAGGTGGCATCCTATCACAGTTCCACCCTGGAATCCACTGAGCTCCTGAGAGCGACCCATTCTTTCACAAATGTTTGTAAAAGCAGTCTGCAGCCTAGGTGCTTGATTTTATACACCTGTGGCCATGGAAGTGATTGGAACACCTGATTCTGATTATTTGGATGGGTGAGCGAATACTTTTGGCAATATAGTGTATATATGTGTATATATGTATGTATATATGTGTGTGTATATATATGTCTGTGTGTGTATATATGTATGTATATATGTGTGTGTATGTATATATATGTATGTATTTATATGAGTGTGTATATAGATATATATATATATATATATATATATGTTTGTATTTATATGTGTGTATATATATGTGTATATTTATGTGTGTATATATATATGTGTGTGTGTATATAAATGTGGATATATATATATGGATAGTATCTATTGCACTCAGTGTATCCTATCACCATTGATCTGATAGAGCAATGTCCACCTCACTTTCCCAGCTTGACTTGATCCTATGCAGAGCAGAGGGGGGCAGTACAGCTTAAAGTTCATAGATAAAGGCAATAGAATAGACTAGAATAGATCTTTATTGTCACTGTTACAGAGAACAATGAAAATTGGTTCAGTGCTCTCCAAATAACACCATCAAAAATAGTCTGTATAACACATCTTACAAAAATATATACAACATAAGAGCAAAACACCTTAAAAATATATATAACATAAGAGAGCAAAATTGCACATGTTATAAATTGCACTGACTCATAAATATTGCACTTGCAGGTATGTGGTATTGTCGTTCAGGGGGGAGGGAGCAGACATTTGACAGCATGGGGATAAAAACTGTTTTTGAGTCTGTTGGTTTTGACTCTAAGTGTCCTGTAGCGTCTACCTGAGGGGAGGGAGGAGAAAAGAGAGTGTCCTGGGTATGAGGGGTTTCTGGTGATTTCCCCTGGCTTTCCTCTGAAGTCTGCTGGTGTAAACGTCTCTGAGGGGAGGTAGTGTGGTCCCAGTCACCCACTCTGCTGCTCACAGTGCAGCAGGTGAACCACACTGTACAGCAGTAGGTCAGGAGGCTCTCAATGGTGGAGCGATAGAAGTTTATGAGCAGTTTTTGGGGGAGATGAGCCTGACGCAGCTTCCTGAGGAAGTACAGTCTCTGTTGGGCCCTCCTACCTGGTGTAAGGTGTGGGTGGACCATGTGAAGTCCATAGAGATGTGGACCCCGAGGAACCTGAAGCTCTCCACCCTCTCTACCTCAGTGCTCAGTTCGCTTGGATCTTCTAAAGTCCCAGACCATCTCCTTGGTCTTTCCAGTGTTGAGGTTCAGGTTGTTGTGGTAACACCATCGTCAAAGATGCTGGACCTCCTCCCTGCAGGCTGATTCATCGTTGTCTCTAATCAGTCATATGATGGTGGTGTCATCAGCGAACTTAACGATGGAGTTGCTGGAGTGAACAGGAGAGAATAGAGGAGGGGGCTGAGGACACACCCCTGAGGAGTACCGGTGTTCAGGATGAGAGTGGAGGAGATGTGGTCTCTGATCCTGACATTCTGAGGTCTGTTGCTGAGGAAGTCCAATATCCAGGAGCACAGTGAGCTGCTGAGCCCAAGGTTGCTCAACTTCATAACCAGTTTGTGAGGGAGAACTGTATTAAAGGCGGAGCTGAAATCCACAAACAGCATCCTCACATAGGTGTTGCTCCCTTCCAGGTGTGTGAGGGCTGTGTGGAGAGATGTGATGATGGCGTCTTCCGTTGACCCGTTTGCCTTGTATGCAAACTGATGTGGATCGAGGTCAGCAGGAATAGCAGCCTTAACATTGGAAGATGTGAGTCTTTGAAAGCATTTGGTTATGATGGGGGTTAGAGCAACAGGGTGATAGTTGTTCAGGCAGCTCTCTGTGCTCTTCTTGGACACAGGGACGATGGTGGCTGTCTTAAGGCAGGTGGGGACTGTAGACTGGAGTAGCGAGAGGTTAAAGATGGTGGTGAAAAACTCTGCCAGCTGTTTTGCACATGACTTGAGCACTCTTCCTGTGACACCGTCTGGACCAGGTGCTTTCCTCGTGTTGACTCTGCTCAGGGTGGCTCTGACCTGATGCTGCTGTAGCTGGATGGGGGGTGTCGTCCCTCTCTGGACGAGCAGCGAAGGAGCGGGCCTGTCTGTTGCGTTGGTCAAAACGAACGAAGAACTGGTTCAGAGTGTCTGGTAGAGTGCTGTCTGTGGAGTGTGACCATCCTTATAACCGGAGAGTCTCTTGACCCCCTGCCACATGTTCCGGGTGTTGTTTTTGTCAAAGTGTCAAGATGGCCTTTTGACTTAGAAGCTGTTAGTGTACAAGTCTTAGGGAGAAACTGTCTGTTTTGCGATGCATTTTCAGTCTTCATTGCTGGAGAGGTTTTAATATGGTGTGTATATATGTAGTCCTTGTCTTACATCTGTGCTCTTTTTCTTTTCATTTTGTCTTTAGGAAAGGGGGCAACAACAAGCTTATAAAGATCTACCACAGAGACGGAAAGTATGGATTCTCAGACCCCCTTACATTCAGCTCAGTGGTAGAGCTCATCAGCCACTACAGACATGAGTCTCTGGCTCAATACAATACCAAGCTGGATGTCAAACTTATGTACCCCATCTCCCGCTTTCAGCAGGTCAGCATTCACAAGCGCATGAACTTCATTACGTCTATATTCTCTCACACACACACACACACACACACACACACACACACACACACACACACACACACACACACACACACACACACACACACACACACACACACACACACACACACACACACACACACACACACACACACACACACACACACACACACACTTTTGTGATGGGTATAGAGAGTTAATACAGGTAAGAGCGAAACATGTCCATAGTCTGTATGAAAAGGTAATGGTGACATGTGATAAAGGTTAGGTTAACTGCTTTAATGTTACAGTGCCCCACGCACAAAGCCAGGTCCATAAAGGGAAACTAAGGTTTCCTAGCTTGTGTGGAAGAATTTGACAACAACCACATCAAATACCTTTTGGGATGAACTGAAATACAGACACCATTGTCAGATTAATTTGTTACACTCTAGTGGTATGCCAGAGCTATGCAGTGATGCTGATTAGCCAAATGTGATCACAACCAACAGGAAAAAAAATAGACCTAGCTTGCAAAAAAAAAAAAAAAAAAAAAAATTATTTTAAAAGTTTAATCATGTCATAATCTGACCTACTTCCCTCTTACTAATCTCGGTATCAGTTTGTACTGTATTTGAAACAACTTCCCTTCTAGCTTTATCACACCTGCCCACCCACCCTGTATACCATATCTACTGGGTGATGCACTAGCTGCAGCAGCAGGATTGCTGCTCAGTTCTTCAGCACCCTTTCCTCACTCCCTAAATAATTGCACACATCCACAGTGTCAAAGGTCTGTCATGGCATTTATTCCCTTCCTTCCCTGCTCCAGTCAGTTGCCAGGCAAGTCATTACTCAGTGCTATGCAATGTCTCCCACAATTCACACTTTGTTGTCTATTCAAGATATTGTAGGTGGTTTCTTCCCTATCCTCTTCAAAGCCACCTTTCACAAGTAGAATCAGGGCTGAAGAGATTCAGTGATTACCTGCATTTTCCCACGTGCCTTCTTTACAAATAGCACTTAATTCTCTGACATCTTACTGTTTTACATAAAGCGTTTTCCTTATTCATTGCGTTCTTGTTCAGTGAGTCACTCTGTCATGTTTTTCATTGCACCTCTTCAATTTGTCAGGACCAACTGGTGAAAGAGGACAATATTGATGCTGTGGGGAAGAAGTTGCAGGAATACCACAATCAATACCAGGAGAAAAGCAAAGACTATGACAGACTGTATGAAGAATACACCAAGACATCACAGGTACAGAGGTGTTGTTTTTCTACTTGTAACAAAAAAAAATCATGTTTGTTGTCCACTCACTCACCCCTGCTTCTCGTCCCTCAGGAGATCCAGATGAAGCGTACAGCTATCGAAGCTTTCAACGAGACGATCAAGATCTTTGAGGAGCAGTGCCACACGCAGGAACAGTACAGCAAGGACTACATCGAGCGCTTCCGTCGTGAGGGTAATGACAAGGAGATTGAGCGGATCATGATGAATTATGAAAAGCTCAAATCGCGTCTTGGCGAAATTCACGGCAGCAAGGTGCGGCTAGAGCAGGACCTGAAGACGCAAGCGATGGACAACCGTGAGACGGACAAAAAGATGAACAGCCTGAAGCCTGATCTCATACAGCTCCGCAAGATCAGGGACCAGTATCTAGTGTAAGTATAAGACCTTATTAAGGTTTATATTTTAAAAAATCACTAATACAGAATTATAGTTTGAAAATCTTTTAGGGTTAGCTAAGACCTCTTGATGTGGTTATTTATAGATAATAGACTGAGTACAGCATACAGGCAGAAATTGGAAGGAATTTTTGTTACAGGACAAGCCAAGGGCTTCAGAGGACCGCTTTAGAAAAATACTGATCTACTGTGGTCATAAAAAAGCATTTCAGATGATCCTGGTTGCATGACATTAGACAAGTTTGAGGTCTTGTTTGTAAAGGGTTCTAAGTTGGTTTTTTTTTACCCTTTGTGTCTAATATGAATACAAAAAAACAGATATAGAAGTTGTAAATGAGTGAGACTGTACTGCTTCTTGTAACGGACAAGACAGATGTTCAAATGTCCACATTCAGATCTGAATACTCTGGTGATCCATGTACAAAAAACATGGCTTGAGTTGACACCTTTAAATCAACCACGCCCATGAGCTCACTTGATAATGGTGCTCTGTAGTTCATCTTTGGGGAGTGCTACGCATGCTTAAATAGCTAAGCAGTCACTAGAAGTTTTAATGGATTAAGACTGGGTGCTGGAGAGGTAGACCTGTGATATTATGAAGTCAGTCTCAGCAAAATCAGTGGAGAATAGTTTACATGTAAAAGAATCAAACCTGGGAATGAATGTTTTTCCTGCTTAACTGAATTACCTAAAATACCCAACGAATCAATAAGAATCGCACAAAGATATTAAAGTTATAACGTAGCATAAACAATAAAATAAATATGTTAGTTTAGTTAGTTTAGAGATTTTAGGTTTTATTTCTCGAAAAAAGTTGGATTGTTGCATTGTTGTAGGTCTGCAAATTTGATTTCTATTCAATATCATGCTTGTTCACTGCACCAGAAACTACTTTGTAAATGAAATGGCCTTTAGACTGACTCCTAGTAGTAATAATAGTTTTCTCTTTCTTTCTAGCTGGCTCAATCACAAAGGAGTTCGCCAGAAACGAATTAACGACTGGCTGGGAATCAAAAATGAGAACACTGACCAGTGAGTGTCCTCTTCTGTATTTTTACTTTCTGTATATAAATAGAGATTTGAAGCAGATGGGTTAGTGTTGTTACTATGCTTATGTGCACAGAGCAAATGTTAAAATGCAGATTTTTTTTTTCTCTGCAGCTAAGTTATTGTTGACGGTGTATTTCATGTGTAACTGATTGTGGGTGCAGAGGCTACTTTGTGAGTGAGGAGGATGAGAACTTGCCTCACTATGATGAGAAGAGCTGGTTCGTTGGGGATCTGAACAGGACGCAAGCAGAGGAGCTCCTCCTTGGCAAGCCCGACGGAGCGTTTCTAATACGAGAAAGCAGCAAAAAGGGCTGCTATGCCTGCTCCGTAGTGTGAGTACAAACATAATGAGATTATTTGTTTTCTAAGATCCTTAGCTGTTGTATAGGATTCGCGTAGTAATTGGTAACTTTGTAAAACAAACTTACAAAGCATTTTAGAAGTAGGGATGTCCTAGTACCAAACATTTGGCAGGCTGCACCACTGAAGTTCTACGATTCTCAATACCAATTTTCACTCCACATCTAAAAATATATCCGTAAAACTAATGTATTTAAGTATCAACTCTTTTACTTGAAAACAAAACAATTGAGATGGAGTTTTTAAGTAATAAAAATCCTATTACAGTCAGTACAAAAAAAAAAATTCTAATCCATGTTTGTCCTAAAGGCAGAGCTGTGCAGAGCAGTGAAGCTGCACCACTAAATATTGTACAGCTTCTCCAGCATCAGCCTTGCAGTGAAACACTCCTGACTCCAATCTGTGATTAGACAGAGGCAGCAGGAAAAACCTCCTCCTCTTCTTTATCCTCCACATGTCTGAAGCTGCTCCTTTCAAAAGGCCAACAGCCATATAAAGTTAGTGTTCTCAAGGCCAGTACGTGTCCCTATATTGTGCCGCTATTGTCTTTCTTTTTGTGGCATTTCTATAGCAGTGACCTGATGCCAGATATTTGTTGATGTGATATCTGATGTGTTTTTGTTATATTTTATGAACCTCTAAAAAACCTTCAGATAACATTTCTGTGGATGTGTGGGTCTACTTTGCACCCGTCTCTCCAGAGGGCTGTACTACACATCAAGGCTAGTGGGTTACCAAGATATGTATCCAGAGTTTTTAGTGTCATGAAGGTGGATCTCTTTTAACCGACTAGATCACCTTGGTAACTTATGCTGCAGAGTTAACCCGGTACGGAGTAGTTTATGTTCATGTTATGTTGTGAGTTGTGGATTTGCATCAGTTTTAAGAATTGTCTCCTTTTCAGCAATTTGTTTTCTGGTGACTCTCTGCATGAAACAGATTCTCAGCTAAGGGAATATGTTTTATCTGTAAATCTGTCGAGCTATGCTTTATTAAAACCACTGAATGCAGCCGTGCAGTTACAGTATCACACACTATTTGTGTTGCCTGACAGTGTCATGTTTAAATGTATTTAGTCTGAAGTTTAGCAGCTCTAATGTGCAGCTGTCAGGTAGAAAAAAATAAATATAAGGACATATGATTAACAGTTTTCTACTAGCATTTCTTTTTTGAATAATTTGCAGTAGCAGTCATTTATAATGTCATAATTTTTTATATTCCTCTTAGCTCTACAATAAAACAACCTGTTGACTTAAATAGGCGACTTACCATTCGTCCATTTTGTGCTGTAGAAGAGTCATGTGGATCATTAAATGCATCCTTTCATGTGAAATTGCTCAGAGTTTGAACAGAAAACCTGAGTTAATAAAGAGAACTGGCCATCATCTTCATGATACCTGTCATCTCTGACAGGTTTTAGGTTTTTTCGAGCCAACTTGCACAAAGAAAGCACAGCTATGTTCAGCTTGCTTTGTAGTACAGCCCTCTGGTCAATATCCTCGATACGATAGGTACGATACTTTAGTACCTTTGATACAAAAGTAAATTGGTACTGTTTCATTTTCAGAATTTTTGAATCAATTGGTACTGAAGTATCTGCAACAAAATAAAAGTCAAGAAGGGGAGGACTAAGCATTAAAATTAGATTATTAGATTAAAGACAGGCTATGACTGATTTACTTTTGTAGTTATTGACTTTTGTCAATATATAATATGCAACAATGTAAAATGGTTTGACAAACAGAAGCCTGTAGGTGAACTTTCTGAAAACAGTGATGTGAGACTGGAAGCCTTTAAGAAACATGTATGAAGTATTGTTGTTCTTAACATTAGTATGAGAAAAACAACTTCCTACTTGCAGACAGAAAATATTGATTGACTAATGACTAAACATCTAAATCTCCACCTAACTGAACTGCTCTCATGTGTGTCCTCTCAGTGTTGAAGGTGAGGTGAAGCACTGCGTCATCTTCAGCACACCACGTGGCTTTGGCTTTGCTGAGCCCTATAACCTCTACAGCAGCCTGAAGGACCTTGTTCTTCACTATCACCACACCTCCCTGGTGCAGCACAATGACTCGCTCAATGTGCGCCTCGCCTACCCAGTCCATGCACAGATACCCTCAGGACATAGATGAACCGCAACCACCAGTACTGGGAGAGTGAAGGAAGGCGGGGGGTGGGATTGTTTGAAGTGCAAAACAACCCCAAACACTGACCTGATAAAGATAGATATAAATTTAACACTTGCTGCAACACACACGTCAGCCAGCTTGGAGTTATATATTTTTACATGAACAATTTCAGAGGGCATTCTTTCTAAAGACTGCTTGATTTGCACAATGAAGTTATAAATGTTTGTGAATGTGAAAAGGAAGTGACCGCAGGATGAAAGGAAATGAAGTAGGAGACTTCAGAGTTTCAGGTTGACCCCGCTGCTACCTAAATATTAGCTCAGACTTTTTACCAGAAACTCAAAACACTACAGGAATGATGACGAAGACAACAACAAATCATTCCCATCTTAAATCTTTTGGTTTGTTTCTGTCATGTTCTTTTCTCATTTTCATGTCAGATATTGCAATGTTTATGTTTTGGAGTCGTTTTCATGTTTCACATATTTGCCTTTGTTTTCTCTTAGACTTGCTTGGGGTAGTTACAAGAGGAGATGATAATGTCTTGTATCTGTTTTTCGTTCCTCTCTACGTAAATATAAAATAATGTAGCATTACGAAACAACAACACCTAATGTCTAGGTGTTCTCTCATGCAGACTGCTGCTTTGGGGTTTTGGGGGGGTTGGGGGAGTTGAATGGGGGAGGGAGCACACAAATGACACAAAGGTTTTGTAGTCTTAGGAACAGCAAAGGGGTTGATTTAGCAACCCACTAACGGTGGAGTGTTTACATTATTTTTGCTTTTGCTGGAACATAGTTTTGGGGTTTTTTTGCCTCTGTGTATATGGCAACATCACAGATCCAAACCAGAGACCAAAGTTGATGGGGGGTGAGGGGCACACACATAAAGGCCATGTGCTTGTGCACCAAATAGGCTTTTTTTTTTTTTTTTTTTTTGAAAACCAAATGGAACATAACACAACCACCATGACTATCTTAATACAGATGGTCGATTAAGAAGCACTTAAATGAGCTCCACTTGTTAACAGTTAATGAATGGAAGAATCATTTGTGAGAAAAAATGGCACACATAATTTATTCTCTGATGGGTGGTGGATCAAAGCAGGTATTTTGATGATTACACATGGTTTGTAAAGTTTTGGGGAAATTTTGCAAACCGCTGAGTGCTTAGAGAAAAGAATCATTAGGTGTAGCCCTCGTCAGAAAAAAGTTTTTACCCATTTCCCAGCAGAAGGGAGGCATCTTTAAAAGTCCTCTTGAGATCTAACTTGTAACCAAAATGATAAAATGATGTTCTACAGACTACTGTCCACTCTGCATATCTGAGATAGATTTGCCTTACAAGCTGTGGAAAGGCTGAGGTCAAAAACGCTGCAGAGAAGAAAAGGTTTTAGATGATCATTTCACCAAAATCATCCTCTGGACGAAAAGCAGGACAACAAAATCCGACAACAACACTTGACACCTATTAATTCAATACAATTAAATTTTATTTATATAGCGCCAATTGCAGTCAAATTGTCTCGAGACGCTTTACAGAACCCATATGCCTGAACCCCAGAGCAGCCAAAAGGCGACAGTGGCAGGAAAACATCCTTTTAACAGGGAAAAAAACCCTCGAGCAGAACCCGGCTCTAATGTGGGGAGACCCATCTGCCTGCTGGCCGGGCGGGTTGAGAGGGACAGAAGAGGTAGAGAGGTAGAGATAGAGGGATAGAGGTAGAGGTAGAGGGGTAGGGATAGAGAGGTGGGGGTGGGGGGGACACAAGGACCATAAAACACACAATTTGATACCTGCATGATAAGACATGATACATGCATAGTACAACTGACATGGAAACTAATTATAACGTGTGTTTTTTTTTGTTTTTTTTTAAAGTGGCTACACGTTACATGGCTAAGTTGAAAAACTGAGATGGTTTGTGTTTTTGTCATAAATATTCAGAAATAATAAGCTTTGATTAAATATTTTATGTGAAACAGAGTAGTGGGACAGTTTCAGTGTTCAGAGCTGAAGACACAGGCTTTAGAAGAAATCCTGAAAGTTTGAAAGAACATCCTATGTTTCAACAAAAAGTGAGATGCACTAAAGTGAAGTCATCAAAGTGCACAGTCAAGCTTTTAGAGTGAATTTCAGTTTGATTGCTGATAATTTTCTCTTTTTATTCAGTTGTTAACACTTCTTACACAGTGCTTGACTTTATAACCAGCGTTTCTCTATTGGCTGTTGGTGTAGGAGTAGGGATTTATGGCGAACGAAGGCAGCTGTTCTCAGTTCTCCCCACAACTTCTAAAAAATCAGATACAGAGTGGTTTGCATTGGTTTGTTAAAAAAAAAAAAAAAAGATGAGACAATGCTAGTTATAGGGTCAAACAAAGCACCACCACCACTACCCCACCACCCACCCGAACACCCATCGTCTGTGATGTATTGCCAGTAAGATGTATGGGCCACAAACAACTGATCATGCCGACACTGTGATGGAGCTTGAAGAACGAATTGGTTAGTTGTCAGTGATATTTCGCCAACTATTTTGATGAACTATTCATTGTTTTGAGTAATTTTGTACGACAAAATAATCTAAGTACCATAATTACAACTTTTTAAATGTGTCTTTTTTATAGTCTCTTTCCTCCTCTGTGATGGTAAACTAAATATCTTTTGGTTTTGGACATCTTCAGGGATGTCCTCTTAGGCTTTCACTTTTTTCCCTGACATTTTAGAAATGAAGTAGCTAATTGATTAATAGAGGAAATAAATGACAGCCTAATCAACAGTTAAAATAGTTGCAGCGCTACACTGTGGTTTGTCTGAAAGAGTGTCAGGTTTTAAGAAGAGCTTCATTGTTTGAGTAGCTGCAAAAGAACAATTGTAAGTGAATGACAAAATGTTGGTTGTGCCATGTGTTCATCTATACCAATCTCAAGGGTTTAGGTGAGGTGAGGTTTGTGTAGCTGAAAGCCATTGATTATTAACGGTTTTCCTTCTCCGTCATGCAAATATTCTTCAGTCGGTATAACAAGATTGTGTATTTACAGTCCATTACACAATAGGCAACAATCAATTGAAGCATGCAGTACCTTCTGTGACTGTAGATGTTTGTGCTGTTGAGGCTTCTAATGCTGTTGCGAATTTTACGTATTGCAGTTTTACAGCTACTCTTCTTCAGCTACTCTTTATGTTACAGATTGCACATAGGATTGGCTCAAAGTTTCAGAGTAAATTTGTTAATAAGACTTTAGCTTTTAGTTTTTTTGCAGATATCAAGTTCAGTGTTTCTGTCTAGTATATCACATCAACACCTATACCGCAATCTATTGTGGTTATTGGTAGGATCTTGGAAGAATTAGCAGTTATGCTGTAGTAAGTCATTGCAAAGCATTTGCAGATTTGGCCTTGATGTCAGACATCCTTTAAAATGAGCATCTGAATTGGGACACAGCCTTTAAAAGGTCTGTATCCTCTATCTTACATGAGTTACAGGAAGTCTTTGTTTTTTTGCAAAGGGCAGAAACACAGATTTTAGCAATGTAATATTGTTGAATGTTAAAAAAGGATCGGTACAGGTCCAAAGCCAACATTTTTCAATTTTTAGACTCACCACAGTCATGTTCACCCAAAACAGACACAAGATAATTGTAACTCTCAAGGTGCTATGGGAAATGCATGTTCATTCAATTCATTTCATTTCTCCATAACAAAGTTTCTGATCATTAACGCTCAGGTGTTTTCAAGTTTACCATAGAAACTACCACACAACATAGCCAGCAATTTGAAACAAAAAAGATACTTTAGTCATTCTTATTGATTAAGCTAGATCCCCATGACTTGGACATTTCTAGTGTCCTGACTTCAAGAGGCTTTGTCCCTCATGACTTCTTATAGTGTAGTCCCAGAATTATCAATCAGAGGATGTCTTTTTTTAAGCAGAGTTTTGTTTTTTGGGTAGGGCACTCAAAAATTCCCAAACTCTATTACTTGAACTATATTGCATTGCTCGCTGTTGAATGTCTTTATATAAAAATATACATTTATTAAGAAAACAACAAAAACAGAAGAGTTCACTTTTATTTATGGTGAGTAGGGCCAAGGTTTTCAAAGTTTTATGACAGATGTACAGTACAGTATTTGTTACAGGCAAACGTAGAGCTACTTTAGGAGGGAAGTAGGTGCTTTTTGAAACTTTCTCAGAGAAATGTTTGGATCTTCTGCACAGAGGGCTGATCTTAAATTGCACACATTTACCTGTGATGTCCGCATATGCATCCTTAGTCACATTCACACGGAGATGTCCATATCTATAATATATATCTACATATATAAAGCTAAAAGGTTAACAGTTTGAAGGGTTCTCTTGAGTCATAGTCGTTCATTGAACGTTTTCGCCCCCCAAAAATATTTTGGACCAAAGATTTGAGTTTTTGTTATAACTTTCGGTTGTTGATTAGAAAAGGATGTTTCAGTGATGTTTTTTATATCTTCATTGCCTTGATATTAGAAGATAAAACCATGTTGTATAAATGAGCATCCCATAAAGAGGATCCATCTGTAAAATCCTTGTTCAATATATCTCAGTGGTAAAATATATCAGATTTAACTTGATCTCGACTCTTCAGTTTGTGTGCTAGTGCCATACAATATCTTCTGTTAAGGGTTTATCAATAAAATGACCCAAAGTCCCCGCGTCCCAGCTTTGGTGCTAACACTGTCATATATTTGCACATGATGACCATCGCTAGAGCTCAGTGTAACAATTTATTTTCTTGCTGAAAAATGTCCTGCAGAAGTTTCAAAAACATACCTAGAGTAGGTTTCTTTAACCTGGCGATGAATTATAAACATTTTAAATGTAGTATCCCGTGCACACAAGAAAGAAAGCCCCAAAAACAAAAAGTTGCAAAAACATGATTCTGTAAATATACTTTTACAGGACTTAAGGGGCTGGAGAGAAATGAGAGAGATAGATATTTTGTTCCAAAAATATAAGATCAGCAAGATTTAGTATAATCAATAACTGTGCAGAACATGTGGATATAGTTTATTGGATTTTCAGGGGCACTGTGCATTTTACAGCAGTTAGGGTTAAATTTGATACCAATTTGATTAGATTTTCCTTCACTCCCTGTCATCATATGATTTGATTTGAATTATGGATAATAATGTGTATATATCCCTGATATAAAGTCATTTTTCAGTAAATTTAAATTCAACACATAAAATCTGAGATTTCTGCAGGGGTATTTTATGACTTCCTCTGCCACAACATGCAATGTTTTGTCAGTCAGGGCTTTGTGATGGGAGGGGACTTTTGGGGGGGCAGGTCCATTAAACCCACAGTGCAGTTCTTTCTGAAAGGGTGGGGTTTCTCTTGTAGCAGTTGAATTGGGTTAATGTGATGTATCAAAAATCTTTCTACTGACTGTTTAGTTGAGTTTTCATTACACAAAACTCAAACTCAAATAACACTAGGAAGCAAACTAAGGGTTGCCCCTCAAAAAATAAAGTGAAATTTGATTTAAACAAAGGTACAGTCTCACTGAAAACCCTAACTTTTGCTGTTACTGTTTATTCTGAATGTTTGTACTTACCACCATCCCAGGACTGTTAAAATAGCAACTGTCTGTTGTTTCTCTTCTATTAGTATTACTACTGCTTACTTTCAAGCAATGCTGCAAAGTTTTATTTGCAGCCACATTTGAGATTCTAACAGAAGAGGCGTGTTGTGTTCCTACCACTGTTTATCTGATCACAGTATCCAGCACAGCTTTCAGGGGGTATTTGAGGGTTTATCTACATCTGTCAATCTATCTATCTATATATACATATATATATATCTAATTATCTATATATAGATATATATAGATACACAAACACATCTTTTAACATTTTTTTTTTTCAATGTATATGTACCACCACCCTTCTTCCCTACCCCTTTTTGACATACGTACAGATCCAGCATGCATATTTGGTATTCTTGACTGTTGTTTTTTGTGTATAAAAAAAATGGTTAAAAAAATGTCTTTAAAAAAGAATTGTTGTTTATCTGTTCATGGTGTACTCAGATCTAAATTTAAGATAACAAATGTACCATCACTGCAAACAACCGAAACAAGTTCTAGTCCTTTTTCTGTCAGTTGTATCATGCTATAAAACCATGGAATACTGAGGAAGTGGAGCAAACATATATGCCTACTGTTGGTAGTAAGTTGTCTTGCAGCCATGTGCACAAAGCTTTTTAACTATCTGTTCCCGGATAAGACCATTAAATTGTTGTCTCTCGTTTACACCAGCCCAGAGTTCAAGTGGTGGCTTGCTTATTGTTCAACAGCACAAATTTCTGTGTCAAGTTCACCTAATTTCATTCTGATGTAAAATTACTATCCTCCAACAGATTTATTCAGATTATTTGAATTTGGTAGAAAATTTTGGATCGATTGATGTTGCGGTGGACATGTCAAAACCCCACACTGTTCAAAATTTGAAAAACAAAATTCTGACTGTAACACCCTGATTCACATACCTACAAAGAACCACTTAGACAAACATCTATCCAGCTGTTAGACTGACAAAAACTGGTCTTTTTCTCATTCAAGCTTGCTTCAGGTTCCTCTCGGTATTCTCTCTTTGAAATGGTTTCTCTGGTGGTTAATCTTTCTCAGTACACATTGCTTTGTCCAATCAGTTGCAATAGTTCGGTGATTGTAGATTCTTCGTTTGTTTATGAGGTTAATCCATGTACGTTTGTTTATCAGTGAACGTTCATTAGAATTCTTTCTCTTGCAGAATAAAGAAAATATTTTGTTCAAATACAAAAACTGAAGTGCTTCTTTTATCCAAGTCCTGTTCAGCTTTTGTTACAAGGTTCAACTCTGTCTTGCAGTGACAATGAAAAAGCCCATCAGATGTCGTTAAAAGATTTTTTAAGCACCCTCCTCTTCTCCCATCCCTCCCCCTCTCTACCCCTCTACCCTTGTACCTATACCTTTCTACCCCTCTATCTCTACCTCTCTACCTCTTCTGTCCCTCTCAACCCGCCCGGCCACCAGGCAGATGGGTCCCCCCACATTAGAGCCAGGTTCTGCTCAAGGTTTCTTCCCTGTTAAAAGGGTGTTTTTGTTGCCACTGTCACCTTAGGGCTGCTCTGGGGGTTCAGGCATATGGGTTCTGTAAAGCGGCTTGAGACAATATGACCTGTAATTTGCGCTATATAAATAAAACTGAATTGAATTGAAGCAATTGGACCTTTAGATTTTTTTACCTTGGCAGTATTTCTAAGGTTAATAATAACCTTTATTCTTAAACATCACAGACAGATTACTGCATAGCAAGTACACTTCTGAGCCTTAAAGTATACAGCATAGTAAGAATTCTAGTGGTATCTAAATTTTACAAAGATTCCAGTGTTTTTAGCACTCTATTTTTGGTGAGCGAGGTCTTTAATTAGAAAGGATTGATCAATATGACTTCAACTTGATACAGACTGTTTAGCCACAAGATTGAAACAGCTGAACTGAATAACCTTGATTATCTTGTGACAATTGCGTTTGTCGAAAGGTGGAATATAATTGGCAGAAAGTGAACAATACATTCTTTTACTTTACGTGTTGATAATAGGATTAACTGGCAATGAGGTTTGAGTGAATCTAACTATAGACAACCTGTGATGTACAGAGAACTTGGTCAGTGTATCTCCAAAGTAGTGGTTAGTACCTACCAAAAGTGGTCCAAGGAAGCACAGTTGCTGAACAGACAAAAGGTCTCACGTGCACCCAAGATTCATTTATGCTTGTGGAGAGTGAAGACTGGTCTGTGTAGTTCCATCCCACAGAAGAACTACAGTAGCACATATAACTGAAAACCTTAGTGCAGTGTTTTCTTATACATTGCGTGGATGGCTGGGTGCATTGTTTACTCCGGGACGCGGTGGCAATGGGTTTGCTGGGAAACTCTGTGTCCTGCATTCATGTGGATGTTTTTTTGACATCTACCTTAACATTGTTGCAGACAATGTGCACCCCTTCGTATCAATGGTATTCCCTGATGACAGTAGACTCTTTCAGCAGGATAACGTTTCTTGCCACACTGCACTGTTCAGGAATGGCTTGAGGAACATGACAAAGGGATCAAGATCCCAGCTTGGCCTCCTAATTCCATATTTCTGAATCCATTCTGTGACATGTAATAGAAAAACTAGTCTGATTCATGGAGGTGCCACCTCACAACTTTCAAGACTTAAAGGATTGCCACTCATGTCTTGGTGCTTGATACCACTAGACAACTTCTGAGGTCTCTGAAGTCCAAAGCTGTTTTGGCAGCACAAGTGAAACCTATGCAAGATTAGGCACATGGTTTTATGTTGTAGGTGACTGGTGTTTATCTGCCGATTGTGAAAGTTACAGCATAGTCACAGTCACATTAGTAGCATTTTAAGTCATTCTACATGATGAATTCTTTTATTTCTAAATACAACTTTGATCATACTAGTAATTTTGAATACAGTACAGTTGCATATTATGACTATGTTTACTGTTTAGGTTTTATTTTCATTTCAGAATGCATGTTGATTTAAGGAGGAACGATGTGAACACAGAGGGGAAGGGGTTTATTCAGTTCAAATGATTAACATTACAGTCTGTCTTCAGCAACTGTCACATGATGTCATGTCACTCTTAGGTTTACTTTGTCAGAAAATACTATAACATGACACAGGCCTTAACAGCAACTCACTGTGTTGTTATGGAGGAACATTAGTATTGGACTATTTGTGACCATTATATATTTAAAATGCAACTGTCAAAGATGACATGTTTTACATCTGAGAAAGGTGTCTCTAGTTTTGTTTTTTGGTTCATATGAGTCCTGACTTCATGGCAAAGAAAATAATAGAGTTGAGAAAATGTGATTTAATGTTACGTTAGAAATAATGTTTTACCAGTAACTTCACTCATTATGTTGCTGGGTTGCATATATATGACCTACCTCTAATTTGCAGCAACAAGAAGTACAAGACAAGATGTATTTCATAACTCATTCATAGATTGACTATTTTTTAAGGTTATATAATTTCCCAGAGGTTTAATGCTTGAAAATTCCTCTCTGTCGTAAAGTTAAACAAATACTAAAGGACAAAGTATTGTAAAACAGTAAAATGTTCTGCCTGTAATTCATATTTTTGCTGTTGTAAGTGTTAAGGGGCCTGATTTAATAAGATTGCTGGCAAAACTTGCCCAGAGTGCACATTCAGACATAAATTGACATCAGATTAATGGAACAGAGTGCATGTCTGAAAGGGGCTTAGGACACCCCCACGAAGTTTTTCGTTCGTGGTATTTCTCCACCATCCAAAATTAATTGCCTCAGGCTCATCCTGCATTGACCATATGAACAGCATCTATTGTCAACTGACAAAGCTCTGTCACAGCTTCAGAGGTATTTAGGATCCACATCTGCAGCATTATGAGAAAAACTATCTGGAGGTATGATGTCTAACAAAATTAATGAGTTTATTTTAAAGAATTGTATCTGAGCAGCTGGCTGAGAACAACAAAACTTCATAAAGGTGACTTCAGCTCATTGCATTGAAGCACAGCTTCTGTGTCCATCTCTATGCTAATGATCTCTGTCATATATGAATTCAAGGTGAAAACACAGAGCTGCACTGCAGGATTAAATGGTTAAACCTCATCATCACACACAATTTTTAGTAGTGTTCTTCCAGCTGAATTTTATCAAATGTCTAGACCAGGGGTCACTAACTGGCGGACCGCAGTCCGGATCCGGATCCAGACGCCGTCTTATACGGACCGGACCTGTAATCAGTAAATTGTAACGGGATTTTAAATTTGACCGGTTGCTTCTGTTTTACCGGCACAGCTTTCCCAGTGTTTACGGCATTAGTTATCAGCTCAGGAAACACACAGACCAATTACGTACGAGTTCAGCCATCCCACGTGACGCTACTCAGCCAATGAAGTCTCTGCATTGCAGCTGCTAAACATCACAGCTCTGCATTCAGAAAACAGTTGAGAGGTGAGGGACAGACAAAAAAGGAAAATGAATAAAGCGACACCGAGAGGGAAATAGCTCTGCACATGCTGACCATGTTTGGCTCCACATACAGCTGGAGGCACCTTTCTCAACTATGAACATAATCAGAACTAAATATCGTTCCAGACTGACCAATGAGCTCCAGATGTGTTTGAGAATGGCCCTGACACCATTCAGACCACAATTCAAAAAATACTGGCAGCGCAAACTGCAGCTCAGTTCTCCCATTAAGCAGCATGGGATATAAGGGGAGTAACAAGACAGGGGAAAAAAAATGTAAAAGTGTTCAATTGTTTAAATTTTTTGAGATTTAGGTATTGTTAAAGATGTATATAAGCTGGTTCAGGTTGTTCAGTCATTATTTTTTCAAGTTCTGCACTTAATTTTAAGATGCACAATTATATCAAAAGTTATTTGTTAATAAATGTTGTCAAAAAGTTTTTGAACCGTACTGAATTTATTTGATTTGATGGTCAGTTATTGATTACATGCACACGCTACTAAAACTTCTAGGTTACATCAACATATATCACACTAATTGAAGTTAGACTTTATGATGTTCCGGACCTTTGCTTTAATACACTTTCTCTGACTGGACGTCTTTGAATTTTAGTTGAATACCCCTGGTCTAGTGTCTGATTTTGGATTTTTGTACCTTTATATCTTGTATTTTTACTCTATTCACTGGCATTTGGATTCCACTGTCCCCAAACAATAGGTACTATAAAGACTTTTACCTCAAGAATTAAAGTATAGCCTGTTACTGTAAATTTTATTCCTCAAAATCAATTGTGAAGTGCTAGTAATTGAATCATGACTTGATTAGTATTTCTGCCTAAGACAGTCCAATTTGATTTAGTATTAGCATAACAGCATTAGAATCAACTATAAAAGCCAACCCGTGTGACATGTGAATATTAAAATATTCCTCTTCATTGTAAACCTTCCAATTTTCCAAAACTGGCAGTCACAGAACTCTGTGATTTTGATGTTTTTTTGTTTTTTGTTTGTTTTGTTGTTGTTTTTTTTAAGATTTTTTTTAACGTATGCATTTTAAGATGTGATGCACCTCATGGAACTAGATCGTAATGGAAAAACTCAAAAAAGTCACATTTGTCTGCCACAGATTGTCCACACAGGGGAGCTGTACTATAGTTGCCAAATGTACACATGGCAATGTCACTACCTACAGCCAAAGAAAGTAATAGACAGAAAGCCCTCTCAACAAAACAGTGGAGCCAAATGTTTGAATAAATGTTTGTTAAATTTGAGCTGTAGCAATTGTAAAATACTTCCTCAAAACAGCTCCAAAGAAAACACAATTGCCATTGTTGTGATATTTGGGTTTTGACAATGTACAATTTGTAGCTTCAGCACATGTTAGTGCTCTGTGATTGGATTTCTGGTTCCCAACAAAAATGCACTTTGGAAATGCTAGTTCAGTTCTTTCAGTTTTTACATTCACAGGCTTGTTCTTTTGGCATTTTATTAGGAAACCAGTTATTTTCTTGTCAAGCTCTTGTGCTGATGATTCATTTGTGAATTTCATGAAATTTCAAGACTTGAACAGCAGTTTTGACTCACCTCATAGTAGAAAATGAAACTTTCACTGCAAGATATCTAGATGCTTAAATCACTCCTTCAGCTTTATAACTTTGTTTATCCCAAGCAACTTCCTAGCACTTAATAAAAGTTTCCAGCTCATTTTTCCTGTTTGCTGAGTTCATCTCTGCTGTAGCAGACTGAGGAGCAGAACAATCCAGAGACACTTTGTCACAGCTGTAAATTTGGTGAGAAACCATTTCAGAAGACAGCTAACCCAAAAGTCACATCCAGTGGAGCATCTGCTGATCGGATGTTTACTTCAAAATGACCACTCTTGCAGACCACAGGATGTCTCCTACCTCCACCAGAATCTGATAAGGGTCATAAAGTGTCGACTGTGAGGAAAACCACCACCTCTGGAGAAGAGGAAATTGCATTCTTTACTGTGACCTCCTGACCTTTCTCACTCCCTAAATCCAGAACATTCTTCAAAATCATGAACTGAACAGTTTTAAATGTTCAAAATAAAGAAGTTCAGCATCACTGGAGAGATGATCCCAGCATCTGAATTTGATCTGTGATACCAAGCTGATCAGGACCAGTATCAATATCTGAAGTGTTTGTGGAAGACGCACACACATGATACACAAACACCTTCTCTCTGTCACTGCAATAAAAGTCACAGAGAAACTCTTATCCCAAGCATATATACTTCCTGTTTCAAAGTCTTATTTTCTTATCGTTGCATGTATGTGCTTGTGTTCTTATATTAGAAGTTTGCTTTCATGTATTGTGAAATTCCACAGTTCATCTGCATGTTTATGTATATTAACTGAGGAATGCTACATGATAAACACATCATGTTTGACATTGTTTTAGAAAATATGAATAAATATAAAAAACAAAAAACAAACAAAAACAAACAAAAAACAACAACAAAAAAGAAAACACGACCTTCCCACCCTACCCACCCCTGCTTAACAGAATGTTCACTCCAGGAAAACGATTATATTATGCTGCGTGAATCACAGAGCTGGGAATGGCTGTATGAATGAACCCCACATATCTTCAAAAGCACCAGGAGTTTGTTTCAGTAAGTATCTGATCTTTTCCAATTTTAAACAGGACATGACATCCAGTAGCCACTGTGTATGGGAAGGAGGGGAGGCATCTTTCCACTTTAGTAAGATGGCACGACGTGCCAGTAATAAGGCAAAGGCTAGAGATTTTTTTGGGGTTGTATTAAGATGTACTTGATTTTCAATAACCCCAAAGAGGGCTACTACAGGATTTGGTTCCAATCTAATACTAAATATCCGAGAAAGAGTGCTAAAGATGGCTCCCCAATAGTTACCCAAATGTGGGCAAGACCAGAACATGTGGCTGAGGGAGGCTTCCATTAGGTTGCACCTGGTACATAGAGGGCTAACTTCAGGGTACATAGAGGACAGTTTGGCCTTAGAAATGTGTGCCCGGTGTATGATTTTAAACTGGATTAATTGATGACGAGCACAGAAAGAAGATGAGTGAACCAGTCTAAGCGCGCTAGTCCAAGTATCTTCTGTTATAGTGACACCCAAGTCTTCTTCCCAGGCTCTTTTAAATTTGTTTACAGAAGGGCTTTTATGTTCTAACAAAATGTTATATAATTTAGAAATGAGGCCTTTGGATGGCATTAATGACAGGATTTTATGGAGTGTTGCTGCTTGTGAGGAAGCTTGGGACTCAGCTAAATGTGACACAAGAAAATGTCTAATCTGAAGAAAATGAAAGAAATCAGATTTTAAAAGTTAAAATTTTTCCTTCAATTCTGAGAAGGACAATATAGTGCCTTCTTTTAGTAAATGTTTGAAACAAGTGACACCCTCCTGATGCCATCTCTGAAAACCTGCATCCATGATGGAAGGCTTAAAAAAATGGTTCAGGATAAGGCTCCAGGCAGAGAAGCTGATCAAGCCAAACAGTTTCCTCAACTGTCCCCGAATTTTCAAGGAGTGTTTAACTACAGGATTGTCAAATATACTAACAGAAGGTAAAGGTAAGGCAAAGCCCATACAAGCCAGAGGGGAAGGATTCTTTGAAGAAAGCTCCAAAGCAACCCAGTCAGGAAGTTCAGGCTGTTCATAATAGAAGGACCAATGAACTAGACATCTCAAGTGGGCTGCCCAGTAATAAAAACGGAAATTTGGCAAGGCGAGACTCCCAGTAAATTTAGACTTTTGAAGGTGAGTTTTGCTTAAGCGTGGATGCTTGCTTCTCCATAAGTAGGAGGATATGTTGGAAAAAAAGCATGCGGAATAAAGATTGGCAATGTTTGAAAAAGATACAAGAATTTAGGGAGAATAACCATTTCAACAGAGTTCACACGGCCCATCAAAGACATTGATAAGACTGTGACGTCAGTTGCTTGGACTGGTTTAGAAGGACAGACAAGGTTTCTTTGAACAAATCCTTGTACTTTTGGTAACTATAACTCCAAGAAATGAGAACTTGCTATATTCAACCTTAAAATTTAGGTTAGAATAATCCAAAGCCTTTGCTTTTTCATTTATTGGGAAAAGCTCACTCTTGCTGACATTAAGTTTATAACCAGAGAGAGTGCCAAAGTGGTTTAGCAATGTTAAAGCAGTGGGAAGTGATTCAGATGGGTTAGAAACGTAAAGCTCAAGGTCATCCGCATAAAGGGAGACCCTATGCTCCACGCCTCCTCTCCAAATACCAGACAGACCACTGGAAGTACGAAGGGCTATAGCAAGAGGTTCTATGGCTAAATTGAAAAGCATCAGGCTCAGGGTACACCCTTGACGGGTCCCACGGTGCAGACTGAAACATTTTGACCATTGAGAGTTGGTACAGAACACCCACTGGGTGAGAGTAGAGCAGCTTAATCCACAAGCAGAAGCAAGATCCAAAACCAAACTTGTTCAAGCACAGCGCATAGGTACGGCCATTCAACACGGTCAAATGCTTTCTCTGTGTCGACTGAGACGACACATTCCGGCCTATCCTCCCGAGCGGTGTAAAGAATGTCAAAGAGGCGTCTGATGTTAAAATATGATTGTCTATTTCTGAGGAAACCAGTTTGATCTTTTGATATAATGGAGGGAAGAAGGTTTTCCAGTCTGTGAGCCAGCACTTTTGCCAGGATCTTTGTGTCTGTGTTCAGGAGGGAAATGGGTCCATATGCGGCACAGTTGGTTGGGTCTTTGTCTTTCTTTGCAATTAGAGTAATGCATGCCTCAGTGAAGGATCGAGTCAGTTGGTTCAGTTCGTAGTATTCTGAAAAAACAGAGCACAGCAGCGGTGAAAGAGTTTGAGAGAATTTCTTAAAAAATTCCGATGGGAAGCCGTCGGGGCCGGGACATTTGTTTGATTGCATTGAAATTATGGCCTTAGCAATTTCGGAAGGGGAAATTGGCTCCTCCAGCCTTTTAGCAGAGTGTGAGGAAAGCTTCGGAATATTAAGGCTATCGAGAAAATCACCAATCGTCTTGGATGTTGCACTGAACTCTGAAGTATAAAGTTGTGTATAATATTCTTTGAAGACCATGTTAATTTTTAAGGGATCAGTTGTAGTCTCACCATTACTCAGCTGTATTCTCAAAATAGCCTGCTTTGACCTGGAACCCTTAAGCTGATTGGCTAGTAGTTTTAAGTTAACTTTAAAATACTACAACAGCTCAAGCATTTTCTTTTTAACTATGATCATCAAGTCATTGTTTGTTTTTGTTTTTTTTACTTTGGCACACTTTTGCAATGCAAACCTGCCAAAGTGCCTCCTTGTCTCTGCGTTCCTGAACCAACTCATCCAGCAGATCATCACAGCTTCACATCCTGCAACAGGATCCCCCTTCCTCCTACAAAGGTTAAGGTTAGTATCATTCATGTATCATTTTCCTTCTGCTAAATGGGTGATTTACAAATTATAATTGGTTTTCCAAATCCAAAGTGATTTTAAATTCATCACCTTCCTACCAACTGCTTCCAGTGACAATCACAGTTCACTAGTTTATCTGCATTTATTCATTCATTTATTCACTGTATGTTGCTGTTTATTGTCTGTTTGTAGTATTCGTTAATAAATGTTTCTGTATAATCATCATCGGTTCTACCATGTATTTCTTTGTTTTGGCAACTGGAGGTCATTGAAATCAGAGTTTATGACTTTTGATTAAGAGATTGATCAGTACAATCAGATTTGATTAATGATTATTGAACCTGACATATTCTTGATAAAGGTCTCTTAGGTGGACTAGATATAAAAACCAAAGTGGTGTCCCTGATGAAGGAGTGCAATTTTAATTACAAAGTGTAGTTTCTACAATTATGTGGTGCGGCTGCATTAGACTACACATTTTTGCTACATATAGTTACATTTCCATGTATGAGACTATTTCTGCTACAATGCTCTGGTTATTTTCTTATTTGTGATGTTATCTGCTGCACTAAGCCTTCTGTCCATTGAAAACTTTACACACTGTTTTTTTCCTGATGTTAATTTCAGACTGTCAAGCAGTTTCTCAGTAAGAATGCAGTTTAACTTTGTTTAAAAAAAAACATTTTACTCCTCTCAGTAATAAACGCTCACCTTTATCTGTTGTGAGATGACATTTTTTTCTGTCAAGCTAAATGTGTGTGTTTAAGCTGCTGTTACTTAACATACTCTCACATCCTAATGAGACTCTTCATTACTGCTTTGCAATTTCAATTGGAAAGTTAAAGCGTTAAATATATTATGTGCAGACATACCATGGAGACAAAGTTTTGATTTAATAAGTGTATAAAAGCTGGTCACAGGTAAAGTTTATGTCATATTGGTACAATAATAATGGGAATACTGTACAGAAAAGCAGGCATGAATAAACATAAGATACATACATTTTAATGATACATACATCTCCACAAAACAGCACTGTCGTTCACTGCTGTATATCTGACTATTTCCCATTTTTTCATTTAAGTATTATGTATGAATGGAAAAAAATTATTATAAAAGATCTTACTAGTATCTTCTCATCTTTCTTAACTTACTGGCATTATTTACAGAATTTGTTATCCAATTCGATACAGCCTAAGAACTCTTTTGTCTGAAAATCAGAGGGTATACATTGTATCTCAAGAGGTGAAACCCTGAGCAAAAAATATATCATAAAATACTGTAATAATTGAGGGTGCCCGACATTTTTATTATCTTGAAGTTCTGGATTTGAGTAGCTGGACAGTCAGAGGACACAAAGTTTCAAAAAGTAAATTAAACTCAAACTTGATGTCAGTGCTGGGATTTTCAAGTATTAGTCATGATTCAAGTACCATTGCAAGCATATTTGAGTGGAGAAATTCTTAACAAAATATCCTTCTGAAAAGCAACTGCTGCTTATAAACATAACTAAATGCAAATAGACCAGAGCTTCACCCCCTGATATAGAAAATTATGAGTCAAAACTTAGTTTGTGACTTTTTAACCCTAGGTGAGGTCTCAGTTGGGCTGTAGGCATTTCCATACTGCCAGGAATAAAATTATTATGAGTCTTGGTAGAAAATAATTATGACTGAAATACAGCAGTCCTAAGCTTTCAAAATATGTTCCTTTTGCTGTTGAATTCAAAATCACATTGATTGCTTCAAACCTCACATTTCCAAAAACATAGTGAATGGCACACTGAAGCTGCTGAATTTGTACAAATGTGTGAATAAAAAACAGATATCTGATAAATGAACTAACGTCCTTTTTTCACCTGAGAAATATTGTAAAAATCAGGAACATCCTGTCTGAGAGTGGTGCAGAAAAACTAGTCCATGCATTTGTTATTTCCAAGCTTGACTATTGCAATATAATAGTGAAATGAAATGAAATAGTACTATCAGGTTGTCCCAATAGCTCCCGGAAACACCTACAGTTGATCCAAAACGCTGCAGTGAGAGTACTGACGGGAGTTAGCAAGAGAGATCATATTTCTCCTATATTGGCTTCTCTTTATTTACTTCCTGTGAAATTTAGAATAGAATTCAAAATCCTTCTTCTGACATATAAAGCTCTTAATGACCAATCTCCATCATATCTTAAAGACCTGATAGTACCATATCATCCAAGCAGAACTCTTCGCTCTCAGACTGCAGGCTTACTTGTTGTTCCTACCTGTTTTCTAAAAGTAGAATGGGAGGCAAAGCCTTCAGTTATCAGAATCCTCTCCTGTGGAACCAGCTCCCACGTTGGGTTTGGGAGGTGAACACCCTCTCTAATTTAAGACCAGGCTTACAATCTTCCTTTCTGACAAATCTTATAGTTAGGGCTGACTGGGGGACCCTGATGGGGTCAGTTGGAGTCTACATGTGCTCAACTGACTTCTTCTTTGATGTCCCTTAGTGATGCCCCTAGTTACGCTGCTATAGGTGTAGGCTGCAGAGGGACCTCTCGCAATGCAGCCAGTAACAGGGTGACTGTGCATGGACACATTTACATGAGTTGTTGAAAATATATTTGTGATTGGTTCATTTACATTCATTTAACTTACATGATTGCAAGATAATTACAAGGTGACATATTCTGAATGACAGAAGGTGCTGTCTTATTTCAATGGTTGAACTAATTGCCCTGTGATTATTTGTCTGTCTGTTAATTGTCTGTGTTACTATGACTCTGGTTTTGCAATTCTGTGCCTGTTGTAAAGCTCATGGCTTGCATTACCTTGCAAAAACCCTACAGTACAAAACCAGTTGGAAGGCTGATGCATCTACACAATTGGCTGTCAGGGTCACAGACAGACAGACAAAGAGAATAATAACGTGATAATGAGTTTTCAGCCGGCCACCTCAGGCTCAGCATCGCAAATATTTACCACCCTACCAATAAATTGTGGTGAGAAATGAATCAGCCAACATGCCAAATAGGGCATGAGGAGGAAAGGAAGAAAAAGAAAAAAGAAAAGCACTTTTTTTTGGCAGAACAATGACATTGCTATTGCAGTAAAAACTTTAGTGATTTTGGTTATCATCAAAAAAAAAACATGGGAAATGGCAAGATGTCAGCTCTTAAATGAAACTCTTATAATATTTTTGTTGTTATCATTATATTTGTCCAAACAAATGTGCCTTTAGTTGTACCAGGCATTAAAATGAACATTGCATTTAAAAGTAGTGTATTCTGCACTTTTATTTTAAAAGTACTGCTATATTAACACAAGTGCAATCACAATTGGTTTGCAAACACTTTAAACAAATAAAGTCCCTTTTAACAGCAGTATTTCCTTTACACAGTAGCAGTTAAAATACTTCTTGTAAATCTCTTAAAATTGTCTTAAAGTTGATCTTTTAGTTGTCACTAGCTGCCTGTTGTGTGTTAATGTTCTGCTCTTGGGTCTTTACCTTATCATCACTCTGTCACAGTCTCTCCCAATCCGACTTCTGAAGCTTGTAACTCTTTCAGAGGAGTAACTGTAGCCTCCTTCATTAGTCTCTTTTTGCACGATCAACTACTTTTGAGGATGGCCTGCTCTACATAGCTGTATGCATGTTCCACATTCCCTCCATTTCTTAATAATGGATTTGGCTATACTTCAAAGGATATTCAGTGACTTGGAAATTTTCTTGACTTATCCCCTGACTTATGCTTGAAATAACTTTTTCACAAAGTTGCCTCAGGTGTTCTCTTTTCTTCACAGTGTGGTTATAGCCAGGAGTAACCGATTCATCATCCAACACCAGTTTTGGCTTAGGGTCATGCTGATTTAGTTGATTCACTTAAAGGAGAAAGAATACTCAGTAAATTACTTATCTTACATTTTATATTTTTAAATAATTGTCATGATTTCGTAAAAATCTAATTTCACTTTGAAATGAAAGAGTCTCTTTTTTACTGTCAAAAAGACAGATTACATTGACCATGATTCAGCATTGAAAAGTAATAAAAAAGTGAACTTTTTACAGGCACTGTACACAAAATAACCAAGACGCCTTTACATAAAAATATTCTAAAATAATAGTAATATTAATGATTTCAATGATTTTTAAAAATATATATATCTTGGCTGAAACCAAATGATACTTCTAAGTTTGAACATTTGATGTGGACCTATAAGCTGTAAAATGTAATGTTCATCGGTCATGTTGTTGTTGCTTTATATTCCTTTATAAAATCTTTATGAAAATGTGATTATTGACCAGTGTCACTTACTCTGTCTTCAAATTAAGTGTTCACTTTCATCTTTATGTAATGAGTGTTTTAAGGAAGGCCACATGCAGACCGAAGTAAGCGCTATGCGAAGAAAAAATTGTCTCGTCATTGTCAAAACAAAAGATAAATTAACTGACACCATGATCACTTCCCAGACTTGTAAAATCCTCTCTGGGAATTTTACAAACTGCTGAGAAGTGTGTGAAAATGTATGGAAAAGGTCAAGCGGTATTCAAAATCATGAAGAGTCTCCCTCTGGAGATCATTAATATTGTAAATTTCAGTTCTGGCCATTTGTTGTTGTGAATCAGTAGGCCATCAAGGAGATTGAGGCGATGATGACAGAACTCGTTGCCAATGAAGCATCGAAGTCCCACCCTTCAGGGGAGTCACACGCCCACTTTTACTCGAGACACGCCTCAATGCCTCGGTTCATTTGTCCCATTACTACCTGCCACACCACGAGGACACCATTCCGCTGGGGCTGGTAACCACCGTCGCCGTCTACCTACCTGAACGCCACGGATTCCACCGGTTGGCTTTCGAAACACCTGTGACAGGTCGTTGATGGTTTCCACAACCATAAAATCTAGAGAGACTGTCAGTTAAGTTCTTGCTCTTGCTACACCAGATAATAGAGTTTCTTTATTGATTGTGTGTTTTAGTTTTCTGCTAAAGTTATGTGGGATTCTGGGATTAGTGTTTGGGAATTTCTAGTAGTCTAGGAGGCCAGTTATTTCAGGTTATTTTTGGAGCCAGGCGCTATGTCCATCTTCATTATACAGTCTATGGCAGGCATGGGCAAACTACGGCCCCCGGGCCACATACGGCCCTTTGGGCTTTTCAATCCGGCCCGCGAAATAATTTGGTCAATATTAGAATTGACGAAATTACAGTAAAGACCACATTCATTTGGCCTTGTCCTGCAGAACCCGGCGTTTCTGTTGACCCCCGCTAGATGGCGCACTCCAGACACAAGTGGCCTTTGTTGGTTTATTCTCTCTTCTTCTACTTTACAACTGCATTGAGCTGCTGTAACAAGGAGTGGATCAAAGAAAAGAAAAGCACACAGTGAGTGTCGAGTGTTTCAGAAGGAGTGAACTACTAAATATTTTTTCACTAAAGTCCGTTCAAAGGCTGTATGTCTTATTTGCAATGAAACTGTTGCGGTTTTTAAGGAATACAATATCAGCCGACACTTTTCCACGAAGCATGCTAACTATGCTAGCAACCAGTTAGCACAGAACGGACAGCTACGGCTCAGAGGTTAGCAGCCAGTTTGCACACTCAGCAAAATACTTTCTTCCACAAACTACGATTCAAGAGGCAAGCACAAAAGCAAGTTATTTGCTAGCATTCAAAATAGCAAAGGCTAGCTAGCCTTTCTTTTGAAAGAATGCATGGTAGAGACAGCAGGTCTCCTGTGTTCAGAGAGCAGAAACAAATTAGAAAAAATTAGTTTATCACGCAGGACAGTTACTCGCCGTGTTGAGCTAATCTACGAAGACTTAGCCAGCTCACTGAACGAAAAAGCAGAGTCCTTCAAGTTATATTCATTAGCACTGGACGAAAGTAATGACATAAAAGACACTGCTCAGCTTTTAATTTTTATTAGAGGGATTAATGACAGTTTTGAGACAGCGGAGGATTTTTTGTCCATGGAATCCATGAAGGGGAAAACACAAGGAGAAGACTTTTACGACAGGGTGCCTGGGGTCATCCAGAGGCTGAAGCTGCCTTGGTGTAAACTCACCAATGTCACCAAGGATGGATCGCCAAACCTGACAGGAAAAAACACCTGGCTGCTGAAAAGAATCCAGGATAAGGTGAAGGAGGAAAACCCTGAGCTGGATGGGATTTTCCTACACTGCATAATCCATCAGGAAGCGCTATGTAAGTATGTTTTGCATCTTGATCATGTCGTGAAGCCAGTCGTAAAACTCGTTAACTTTATAGGAGCGAGAGGGCTTCAGCATCGTTAGTTCATTAGGTTTCTTTAGGAAACTGATGCTGATCACCAGGACTTGCTTTGCCACTCTCATGTCCGCTGGTTAAGTTTGGGGGGAAAAAAAGGGTGACCAACAACACTGTTCCCACTGAAACTGAATGTGAGTATTCTTTTCTTTGTCAGTGATGGCCTTAACATGTAATTCATATTGGTTTGCACAATTTCCATCCATCTGATGCTGGCCTGGCCCATCTGTCGAATTTCAAAAACTCAATGTGGCCCCTGAGCCAAAAAGTTTGCCCACCCCTGGTCTATGGTCTAAGGCAGCGGTTCAAAACCTGGGGGGCGCCAGAGAGCTAAGGGGCAGCACAAAGCTTTGTCTGCTCTGAGGCTGTGATGTTATAAAAAAAATAGATTTTTACATTCTGGATAAAATCAGAGTAACAGACTCACTGTGTCATCACAAGTCTACCTATAAAACATTTTTAAATCACATTTATTTGGTCTTTCTTCAAAAATCCTTTGCTGCTTCGATGGCCACACCTCCTTGATCTTTCAACTTCTCTCCACGCATTCTCCAGGTTGGCTCGCTAGTTCATCCCGATTAATTAGTTTGTGTGCAGTTAGAAAATTACTGACGGAAACGGTCTCTGCAAAACGGGTGAAGATTCATCAGTACCTAGAAACTCTGGCTATACCTCGATAGTTACCTTAAATTTGGTTTTATTAAAGGACAAAACAGAATTATGTTATTTGTGGTGAAATACTCGCAAATTACAGCATGAAGCCAGCGAATTACGGCGACGTCAGGAAACAAAACACAGTTCGGTAAAGTCGGAAAGATATTCACAAATTCGGACTTCCGGCATCAATAACTCATTAAATATACGTTGTCTAAACATAAACGATGCCTCTTTTCCATCGTTGTAAGGTAGACAATGTGCTACAAGCCCAGTTTAATCAAAAGTAGCTGTCTTTCGAGCTGCAGAAATGACATTGGTGTCTATGAGCAGCCGGCTGTGCGACGAGTGAACAGGGACCGTCTGCAAAATACAAAACCGCTGCAAACAGCAAAGAGACACAAATATTCAACAAATTTACTGCAGCCAGCAACTGACTCCTGCTGGTCATACTACAACTCTTGGTTTGATATTAATTTTTTTTCCCCATAATTTTAAGTTTTTTTTTTAGTAAAAATAAATAAATAAAAAAATCAATAACTTAACTCTTATGGATTGTAGTATCACCAAATACTGGGGTGCAGCTTATAGGGGGGGCTCCAAGCCAAACAGATTGGGAACCACTGGTCTAAGGGACAGCTCAGGTGATCTCTAGCAGCCCCAACTATAAGCTTTATCAAAGAGGAAGGTTTTCCGCCAAATCCAAAATATCAAGCTAAATTTGAATGACTTTACAACAATGTGGAGCATTTAAAATTAAATTCCATGTTCAGTTTTGTCTTTATTGATCTTCCATGTACAGACAACACAGTTCAGAAAAGCTCATTTTTAACCGGCTCATATGTAAAGTTTGCTGAATATTGTTAGAGCATCAATTTCTTTTAGGTTTCAAGAGTACCATAGATACAGCAGTCAACTATTCTGTTAAAATGTAATAAATCAGTGACACACCACTTGATGAATTGCACCCTTTTAATTTGGTAAATTGGCTCTAGATTAAAGACTAATCTAAATAACACCAATCTTTATTTCTTCACATCTTTAGCATTTGATGGTGGCTTAAAATGAGATCAAATAAATTTATTTTAATGATACAACAGGTAGATACCGTAGAATTGCTTACCATCCAATGAGGTTGGAGAAATTGTTTATTGAAGCTTGCATTTAAATAAAATTCTGCAGAAAACAAAAACACGATATTACACTGAAGGGTGGCAAATGTAATGTATTGTATAAAGAAAAAGTACAATTTAAAGACATGAATTACAACATAGAAATAACCTATGAGTACAGTGATAAAACGCAACATTAGCTACAGAAAAACCATGTCTATTTAACATAGCATAACAGTAACAGTTTTGTGCGAGAGCTGAAGGCACAATGCGGGTGGCTTTACTTCCTCCTCTAACTGAAACAGAGACTGTTTTGTAGCTGTTTATCAAATCCAGAAGCTTCTGTTTTATGCAGAAAAATAAGCAGAAGCTATGGCGGGCTTTGCACGCTGAGGAACCTCTGGGGAAAAAAAAGAAAAATGAAAAGAATATATTTAAACAGCCATCACATTATTCCAATGTGTCAATCAAAACACAGTTTCTTCTTCTTTTAATTTGAAAGTGAAGACATCCAAACTAGTATTGCATGTTTATAACATGTTTGCAAGGTAATTACAATATGGAAGATCTTAAACATGACTATGTGACGTGCTACGAGGTGACATATGCTGTGAATTGGCGCTATATAAATAAAATCTAATTGAATTCAAACACGGAGATCTGGAGTTTTTGCACTGATATTATCATGATGCCTGTGAACGCTGTCATCTCGATACTGCTAGTATGCACCACTTTGGCCATGTAATGTGTAGGGACTACAAAGATGTGTAACATTCGGAGATTCTTTTTTAGGTGAGTGGGGAGGCAAGGGTGCCATGGTGAATGACTGCGGGCTGCTCACAGTAGCCTCAAGCCTGTCCATTCAGCACAGATTAAATCACTCTGCTTTAGCTGGGCTCAGATGACAAGCTGTAGAACACTGTTTGCGTGAACCCTGGTTCAGTTTGCTTCACACTTAATTGCTTTGGATATGAGAATACATATTCATTCTAAATGACCTGTCCTTCATTCTGCCACTACTTTTCAAGCATCACTCCTGTCTGATGTCTTCAACCTGCATGGATACACTCTTTTGTATACACAATGTTCAAGCATTATGAAGGTATGACTTAGGTTAGGCAACACCTTGCAAACCTTGCAGTAGTAACATTGAGGACATTGCATTCTCTGCTTAAACAGTCATATGAAACGATTATCATTTATGCTGAACACACTAAAATCTTTTAATTCATGAAGTGCTCTAAATTAACAGTTTACCTTTGTGAAGCAGATTAGTTGACAGACCGTAGACTGGGTTGCTGTCATCTCTCCTCTCAAAGTATTTGGAATCCAGACCTGCAGAGTCTCCACTGATGAGAAATCACATAAGCTTGAAGAACACAAAATCAAACATGCTGGCCTGTGACTAAAGTATTCTAAAACAAAACTGCCTTGAACAAAACAGACATGTTCAAAGCACTTGATAAAAAACTTGAATCTGAAATATTATTCAGCTATTATTCAACACCCTGGACAGGTCACCAGTTTATCACAGGGCTACATGTAGAACAAGCACACTGACATTCACACCTACGGACAATTTAGAATCATCAATTAACCTCAGCATGTTTTTGGACTGTGGGAGGAAGCTGGAGAAAACCCATGCAGGCAGATACACTATACAGTGAGTGGTGGAAAAGGTTTTTGGACACCCCATGCATTTGTGAAATATTACATTAAGAATCACTTATGTCCTTTAATACAGTCACGGCCAAAATACTAAACAAATCCTAAAAAGGCCATTAAAAACTTAAAACCGATTGATTCCATAAAATACATAAGAAATTTTGAGTATTGGTTCATTTTGGTACCAGTGATCCACTAATGAAGGTTGTGCTTTTTATTAAGAGCACATTAGAAAGTTCTTCAGAGACAAAAATGACTCAAACAAGGAACCCAGGAAACATGCCTGAAGATCCAGATTCTCAGCCCGGAAGGGTACAGCTGCCACCAGATAGCCAGGAAGTGCAGATGGAGTCCTTCAGCAGTTGGATAAACTGCAGAAATACAGACGAACCAACAGCTTGGAAGACAAACCAAGATCTGAGCGTCCAAGGGTTCCTTCAACAAGAAATGACCGTATCCCGAAACGCATATGTGGGGAAAACTGCTAAATGACATCACAGAAACTTTAAAAAATGTAATTTGCATTTCTTTGTGTCTGTGTAATGCAGCGACACCTTTTGAACATTAGTTTTCAGTTCTTTTGTTCAGACATAGAATGATTAGATAGATGTTGATTACCTTGCTTGACAGTTTCGGCGAACACTCTCACCTTCATCAGAAGCATCTCACTGACAGCCTGTGACGTGTCAGCCGGCAGATTTTGACAGCCGGCATTTGCGGCACGCCCAGTAGAGTTGCCAGATTTGCTGGGCCAACCACGCCCACACCATAATGGCAAGTCATGGTGAGCCGTCGGACCCGACCACCCCACCAGGCATGCCGCATCCCCCGCATCCTATTTCCTCTGGAGTAGTGTGTCCCAGGTGTGGTAGAGCATGAAGCCTCCCTCATCCCTGTTCATGGCCCTCTTCACCCGCCTCCTGATCTCCATCGCCTCCTTAATCCAGCATTTGTTTTCTTCCGTTCCGATGATTTTTGCCCCACCCCAGTCCATAACATGATTATTTCTTTTGCAGTGGTCTGATATTGCAGAGTTGAGATTTTCCTGTAGTGCTTTTTCTTTCTGAGCTCTTGTGAGTTGTGTTGCTGTTTCCTTTTCACATTCCTTCTGATGCTCTTTTTTCCTTTTGTAAAATGTTCTCCCTGTCTCCCCGATGTATGTGTTATTACAAGATTTGCATGGTATTTTGTAAATGACATTGCACTTTTTTTCCTGCTTGATATTGTCTTTTGGGTGTACTAGTAGTTGTTGAAGTTTTCTGTGCGGTTTTATGGCGGTGCCTATGTTGTGTTTTTTCATGGTTCTTTGGATGAGTTCAGTTATCCCCCAGATGTACGGTAATGTGACTATGGTGTTATTGTTCTCGTGTGTGTCTTGTGCCTGTTTCATTTTTTGACATTTCTTTGCTTTTTGTTTGTTTTTTGCCTGTTATATGCCTTTATTGATGGCCCACCCGGGGTACTGGCAGTGTGAGTGCCTGTTGAATGTGTTTCCAGACGACAGGAGGAGAAACACATTCAACAGGCACTAACACATACATACATACATACATACATACATACATACATGGGAGACATGGAGAACATTTTACACAAGGAAAAAAAGAACATCAGAAGGAATGCGAAAAGGAAACAGCAACACGACTCGCAAGATCACAGAAAGAAAAGGCACTACAGGAAAATCTCAACTGCAATATCAGACCACTGCAAAATAAGTAATCATATTATGGACTGGGGCGGGGCAAAAATTATCGGAACGGAAGATAACTAACTGAAACGCTGGATTAAGGAGGCTATGGAGATCAGGAGGCGGGTGAAGAGGGCCATGAACAGGGATGAGGGAGGCTTCATGCTCTACCACACCTGGGACACTCTACTCCAGAAGAAATAGGGCGACGGGGGATGCGGCATGCCTGGTGGGGTGGTCGGGTCCTTTGGGCTCACCACGACTTGCCATTACAGTGTGGGCGTGGTTGGCCCGGCAAATCTGGCAACTCTACTGCTTGTGCCGCAAATGCCGGCTGTCAAAATCTGCCGGCTGACACGTCACAGGCTGTCAGTGAGACGCTTCTGATGAAGGTGAGAGCACTCGCCGAAACTGTCAAGCAAGGTAATCAACATCTATCTAATCATTCTATGTCTGAACAAAAGAACTCAAAACTAATGTACTAACAAGAAAACACAATGAACGTTTATGAGATGACACCTTTTGGAACACAAAAAAGACTTTTCCACAAATATTTCATGACAATATTTGAGAAATTTTAAGGGTGTCCCAAACTTTTTGCAAGAACTACAGAAATGGACGGAACTTTGATCAAACACTCAGCAACATTCTGGGTTCCAGGGGGTGTATTGAAGAGGTGGAGAGATTTTACTGAGGCAAGCTGTCAGAGAGCAAGTGGGAGCATGTCTCCAAAAAAACACAAACTATGAGAATAGTTGTGAAAGGACAAGATGAGACTCAATGAATTTTCATGAAAATTCCAGACCTTCTCCAAGCAAATGAGCATGTGAAGAGAGTGAGCCAAAAAGGTAGTGGAAATTGTTCTATTGCAGCCCACTACTAATACTTGCAAAATTTGCATATTATGTCACGAGAAGAGCTGGGCATGTGCAGAGGAAGGCTAGAATTCAGTCAGAAGCAAACTTATGATTTGATGTCTCAAAATGGGTTGCTAAAATGCTGAATGCATACTGTTGAGAACTACATAGCTGCTGTTAAAAATGAAGACAAGTGGTTATTAAAAGCTTTGCTTGACCTCTGCTGTCGCTCTGTCAGTGATGATTGTGTAGTTATGTCCAGATCCAATCTCAATGATCAAGACCAATGTAAGCATTTTTAACAAGGTTTCTGCAGAAATCAGCCAGTCAAATTTAATGCTTTTTAATGCCATTTTAATGCTATGCTGTAAAAATTTTAATGGCACAACCACAGGTGGTTGTTTTTTGTAAAAGATGATTTTTATATGAAAACTGTCCCTACATTTCACTATTTCCGAATCCGGAAACCACCCCTGTCCACCCACAAGCTGTAGTCATTCTCTGAATTCCACGTTTTCTAGCCATTTTTGCTGGATTTTGCATTTCCCCACTTCCCAGCTATCCTCCACGTGGTCCAGCCTGCCGGCCACTTTCCAAACATGCAGTGTTTGGCAGTTGTACCCGACCGGCCGGAACAATTATCGCAATGCTTTGGCATGTTTACGCAGATGCACATACGTAACGAATCACAGTCTATCATTACATATTATTATTATATCATTATTATCAAATATTTTTCTTGAAAAGTGCAGAAAGAATTTTTAATGCCACTGAGAATCAAATTTAATGATTTTCAATGCCCTTTATGGCCTTAATTTTCACAAAATCAATTTAATAGCTATTAATGCTTTTTAATGCCCTGCAGAAACCCTGTTTAAATAATCTGTATTGGCTTTATCAACCCTAATTCTTTGTTTATGTCTGCTGTCACTGAGGGGTCATAAAGAGACAGCACAGCCCTTCTTGTTCTTCTGTCAGACCATTTCAAACTACACCTACCGGGCTTGAGTGTACAATGAAAGCACAATTTTTGGCAGGATTTGGCTAAAATGTCTGCCCTCTGGAAGTACTTAAACTGAAAAATTAAAGTAATCCAACAGCCACTTGTTACACTTCTGACTAGAGTATTTCACACAAAAGGAGCAACAGACCTGCACTCAATACTACCAGTTCAATACAGAACCTAAAAAGCCACACAATCAATCAATAGAATACAGTGAGTTCACTTCGATTACACAGGCCGCATCGAAGCACCACACAAGGGAGAATGTTTGGTGATAGGATTTTCCTCTAGGCAGCAACAAAGACAAAAAGATCACATAGAGGGTAACTGAATTCATCATACAGCAGCGCGTTGAATCGGTGGTTAGCCCTTCACATCACAGCTAGAACATCTCTGTTTCCCTGGGATTTTTCTGTGTGGAATTTGCGTGTTCTCCCTGTGGGCCCGAGTTTTCTCCGGGTACTCTGGCTTCCGGCCACAGTCCAAATACATGCCGACATTTATTGGTGATTCTAAATTGTCTGTAGGTGTGAATGTGAGTGTGCTTGTTTTTCTGTCTTTCCATGTTGTTCCTGTGACAGACTGGTGACCTGTCCAGGGTGAACCCAGCTTTCACCCCAAGTCAGCTGGAATACACTCCAGCTCTCGCACAACCCATGAGGTGCACAAATGATGAGGGAGGGAGGGACTATGGGTGGATGGATGGATAAGCAGCCCATTGCTGCGGTAAACAATCCAGATTTTTATTGTCTTTTGCAGCATTTGGAGCCACTCTACACCCTACCCTCTCCACACTGCATTTTAGACAATGCCCTACCAGAGCTTTACAATACGGTTCCTGACTACTTATGAAACAATGACTAACAGTTTGGAAGCAGAAATACATTTTTTCTTAATGCATTGCAGAGTATTCGGGTATCAAACATATACACTGGATTGATTTTACTAAGTACTAATTTTTTGCCTTCTTAATAGGGTTAGGACCATCAGTTGTGTTGGGCAGAAGTCAGGTTGGTACACGGTTGACAACCCTATTTGACAACTGTTAGAATCCATACTATGGCAATAACCAATCAGCTAAATAAAGAGAAACGACAGTCCATCATTTCTTTAAGAATTGAAGGCCAGTCAGTCCAGAAAATTACAAAAACTTTGAATGTATCTCCAAGTGCAGTCGCAAAAACCATCAAGCAATACAACAAAAATAGCTCACATGAGGATCGCCCTAGGAGAGAACGACCATGAGTCCCCTCTGCTACTGAGGATAAGCCTGCTAAGAAACCACTACTAAGGAAATGCAGCAAGCAGAACAGATTTGTTTGGGCCAAGAAACACAAGACCAGGACATTAGACCAGTGGAAATCTGTGCTTTCGTCTGATGAGTCCAAATTTCAGATCTTTGGTTCCACTTGCCGTGTCTTTAGGTAGGGGGTTAAAAAAAAAAAAAAAAAAAAAAATTCGGATAAATCGTGAATCGGGATTTTTTGTGAAAAAATCAGAGATCTTTTTTGAGGCCATATCGCCCAGCCCTAATATATATATATATAATATATATATATATATATATATATATATATATATGTATATATATATATAGTATATATATATATATATATATATATATATATATATATATATATATATATAGTATATATATATATATATATATATATATATATATATATATATGTATATATATATATATATATACACACACACACAGATACATGTTTTTTGGAAGTGCCAACAAAATTTTGTTGCAGAAATGCAATGACAACAAATATCCTTCAATCCTTGGAAAAGCCTACAAACCAGACTGTCTTGGTCCTACAGTAAAACATGGGGTTGGATCAGTGACGATCTGGGTTGTTTCAGTCTGGGTAGAACAGGGCAAATTTAATTGTGTGAAGGGCAAATCAACCAGGTCATGTACAGGGCTACTCTTGAAAACAGTCTTTTTCCATCAGCTACAAAATTCTTTCTTGCCTCCAATGACTGGATTTTCCAACAAGACAATGCCCCTTGCCAAAAGGCAAGGTCAGTTAAAGCCTGGATGGAGAACCAGAACATTGGAACTATGCCTTGGCCTGCTCAATCACCAGATCCAAATCCAATTGAAAACCAGTGGAAAATCACCAAACGCAAAATGAAGAACCACAAGCCAAAACAAGCAAATTTGTTTGAATTTATGTATCAGGAATGGGCTCCAGTGACACCAGAACAATGTCAAAACATGGTGGAGAGCATGCCAAGAAGCATGGCTTGATATCAGCTCTTAACTTAAACTCTTATGAGCTGTTTATGTTGTTGTCATTATATTTGTCCAAACAAATGTACCTGTAGTTGTAGCAGGCATTAAAATGAACAAGAAGTTGAAGAAAACAAGGGTGGTCTAATATTTTTTTCCATGACTGTCGGTGTTCAAACATACCTCAGAAGACTAAGATTACTTCTGGCTGCTAAACTGCAGCCAAAAGTAGCTCCTACAAAGTCCTGAATAAAGAATCTGTATACTAACACGAATCAGATATTTCTGTTTGGGATTTTTAATAGAATGTTATCTTGTTCTTTGACTTTATTAACATTTGTGTGTCATTTTTTGTATATGTATTGTTTATTTGTTATCTGCCTTCCTGCTGGGGCCTCTTGCCAGGTCATCACTGTAAATGAGAAATTGTTCTCAACTGATCTTACCTGGTAAAATAAGGAATTTAAAAAAAAAAAAAGGGATATTAACTTTAGTTTACATAATATGTAATGGCAAGTAGAACAAATGAAACAGTCTGAAGACTTTCTAAATCCTCTATACTTGTGGAAAGCAAGCAAACATCCAAACTTACATCTGTCTTTTGGCTGGGTGTCCTCCTTGATGTCCAGCAGGGGTGAAGTCAGCAGCTGCCACAGGTGATACAGCACGATTGCCTGTCTGAGGATAAAACTGTGCCTGGACAAATAGTGCTGTTTTAGTTTGTGTCAGTGTTGAATGAATGAATGAATGAATGTATGACATAAAATACAGATCATTACTTTAACAAAATGAAGTTGTATTTTGTATTTGATGGATGGCATAACAGTACTTGACATGCAGATCATGTCTACAGTAGTGTCTTAGGGGTGGGGTGATGGCTAAACGGCCAATTGCTATGATGAGTACAGTATAGTAAAGTATAATTGTAAGCGCAGCCACAAGGTATCTCCTACCCTCAGTCCTGGTGTTGTGGATAAAACTGAAGGATTCTTCAAAGATTCAGGAGACTGTGCCCTTCTGGACAGCTGCTTTTCATTTAGCTGCTTGTTAAGCCAACTTATAACTGTGGTAAAAGAAAAATATGAGATGAACGTGGTGTTAAATACTGGTAAACATATTTTAATTGTAATATGCTCTTTAAACTGCCTGTTTATTTCGATAAAAAAAATTCTGACATATCCCTACTTCATCTCACTGTGCACAATTATCACAGGAAATGAATGCAGCTGTCTAAGGGTTAGGGTCTCACTGTACACTTCTGGTTAACACTATTTAACTGGAGAGGCACACATATAGTAACTCCAAGCTGTCTATACGGTAAAAATACAGTAAAGTACTGCCGACCACAGCTGCCAGTAGTTTAGTGTAATTTTACAGGGAAATTTCTAAGAATATAGCTAGCACATATCAGCTACTTTTCTTCCTATTGACTGGTTATGTATTGCATTCACTAAGTCTGTGCAGAACTAAAAATATAGATAAGTTCATCAATTTATGTGCAGAACAGCAGATTGTCCTCAAATGAGATGGTTACACAGTTCTTTCAACTGATTTTATTTGAACAATTTTATGCTGGAGAAATACTCTTAATGAGAAGTTTGTGATAATAGATGTTCATGTTTCAAAAAAACAAAACAAAACAAAAAACAAGATGGTGGCACGCATGGACACAGTGGCCCCTCCAGGAGACAGCGAGTGTTTTGAGTGTCTTGCCTACAGCAGACGTTCATTCCACAAAACTTACAGCCAAGAGACTTTGCTGACCATCAGAGCAATGAATGTTGCTAAAATTGCGATGATTGTTTGTGACTTGAACGTACTACGCCAGCACGGAATCCTATCCAAGACTACGTCAGCAGTTATTCGAGAGAGGAGGAAGTGCAAACGATTTAAACGTAAACAAAAGAAGGGGAGGAGAGCTGGGATTCATGCTAGACTAAAGGCTAACCCCTCCAAACCAGCAGTACCATCACTCCTACTCTCCAATGCCCGCTGCTTCGACAAGCTGGACAAGCTGTGTTTGCTGACAGAAACCCGCAGAGAGTGGAAAGACTGTGTGTTTGCATTCACGGAAACATGGCTCCATGAAAACATCCCAGATGCGGCCATACAGTTAGAGGGGATGACATCGTTCTGGGTGGACAGAGAGGCTGCTAGCTCTAGTAAGAGCCAAAATGGGGCCTGTGCATCTATATCAACAAGGAGTGGCGTGTTTATGCCACATTTGCCTCTAAACACTGCTCTCAGTTGGCAGAGTTCCTCATTGTGAAATGCCAGCCATTCTACCTGCCGAGGGAATTCACCAACCTGATTGTAGCGGCTGTTTACATAGCTCAGACCGCTAATGCTAAAGCCAATGCTAACGAGGCACCGGAGGGCTGCATGACGCCATCAGTGAACTTCTGACTAAACACCCAGACAGCTTTGTAGTGGTTGCATGGGATTTAAACCACACCAGTTTAAAGACTGTGCTCCCCAAGTTGAAGCAATCTGTGAATTTTAAAACCAGAGGAGAGAACATGCTGGACTTGGTGTATACAAACCTCCCTGATGCATACAAAACAACCCTTGCCCCCACTGCGGGTGCTCTGATCATGTTTCTGTTATGCTGGCGCCAATTTACAAACCCCTCCCGAAGGCAGCGAAAAAACACCCTAGGATCTGGTCAGAGGGTGCATCCTCAGCACTTCGTTTTATGAACACTGATCAGGAGGTTTTCAAGATAGCAGTGTCCCAGGACGATCAGACTGACGTTGAGCAGTATGCTGAGGCGGTGACCAGCTAGATTGCAAAGTGTACAGAAGATGTCACTGCAATTAAGACCTTCACTGCACGTGGCAACCAAAAACCTTGGATGACTACAGAGGTGCACTTGCTGCTGACAGCTCGAGATGCAGCCTTCAGGGCGGGAGACAGGACTGCTCTTCGCTCAGCCAGGTCTGCGCTCTCAAAAGGGATCAAAGCTACAAAACGCAAAAACAACCTGCTGCTCAACGTGTACAAAACAAAGGAGATGATCATCAACCCTTCCCCCCCGTTCAACAAATATTCCAGGGCCACTGCAGGAGCAGGGCACTGAACATTGTCAGAGACTCCATAAACTCTTTGCACTGCTACCATCAGGCAAATGTTTCCGGAGCATCAAAGTCAGAACCACCAGACTGACCAACAGCTTCGTTCCACAAGCTGTCAGAATACGAAACTGCTGATCTGGATTTGCACACACATCTGCACCTTAAATCTAAAGAATTAGTATTTTCAGTTTGAGTCTCAGTATTTAAATTATTCATCAGTCCACAAGGTCACTTTAACTGTGTGCACTTTACATCACAGCTGCTGCTATAGATACTAACAGCTCAACTGTCAATTTGTAAATACTGCCAATTTTGTAAATGCTGCCAATTTTGTAAATGCTGCCAATTTTGTAAAAAAGGAGTCTTAGGGATGTGTGTGTGTGTGTGTATGGGCGAGAGGGTGGTTGTGTGACTGCATAAGTGTTGATGTCCTAAGTTAATTGCTTTAAGTTACTGGATCCTGGAGAAACACACTCTCATTTTGCCTGTACAATGTTGTATGTACAGCAAAATGACAATGAAGCTTAACTTGATGTTCATTTTATTAATAGAATTATTTAATGAGTAAAACAAATTAAACTCTCAAATAATTATATGGGGGTGAAACCTGTGTATAAACTTTAAATGCATATTAATACTGACCAAAATGTGTCTCAGTCAAGTACTGAGAACTACAAAGGCTACCTGTGAAAGGTAAATTCAAACAAAAAATTTAGCAAATTTGCATATTCGTAGATTATGAATATTTGATGTCCTAGAAGAAGGGTATGCATAAAAAAAAATTTAACAAGGTAATTGTTATTCCAAACAGAGTTTTTCTGTCTGTGGTGGATCTTTAAACACTGAGGGACTGAAAAGGGTCATCTAATTCAACTTCAGTATTGTTATACCACATCATGAAACAAGCAAAACCAGCTTCCTCACCATTCTCGTTTGTTTTTAACACTTCTCTGCTTTCATTTAGCTTCTGTACTGTCATCTCCAACTGCTCCTTCAGTTTTGAAACCTGTAAGATAAGAGGAATATTGTTGTTTTCCATAATGAAGCATTTTTTTCTCACACTTTTTGTATTCACCATCTTAATTATGGTGTCTAATTCAACAAGTCCCAATGCCCAGTACCACAGGACACCCTGAGAGGTTCCGTGTCCATGGTCCAATGGGTCAGAGCTCATTTGGCAGTACAAAGGGAACCTGCATAATATTGGGGAAGTGGTTTTAATATTGTGGCTGCTTGCTGTACACTTAACCGGCACATAAGACTGTGTTCTAACTGTCATCAGTAATTACAATTCATATACATTACACACTGGTTATCATTATGGTAATGTACAAAACTGCAAGTTTTTGGAACTTAAAGTGAGGATGCTCTAAATAACAGCATAATGCACGTCATGTAAAGTGTAGCAAAGAGAATAAATTCAATCAGATCAATCTTTGGGTCAGCATCCTTTGCATTCAAAACAGCACCATTTTCCTTCCGTACATTTGTACAGTTTTTTGAGGTAATTGGAATCTTGAAAAATTTGCAACTGTTCTTTTGTGGATTTGGTGTGACTCACCATGCAATGCCAGACTGATTCCATGATGATGAGATCAAGGCTCCAAAGGTGGCCATACCATCTTTTACAAGGCTATTTGTTGTTGTGGGTGAAGATGTTTTTCTATGACTCTGGCTCTGTGCAGCAGTATGAGCATAGGAAAATGGGATACTTCCCTAATGGTATCACATGATGGATAAGAATCTAAAGTGCCTAAAACTGGTGCACAATAGTATACAGTTAGAAAAAAATAAATTTAACAGTAAATACCACACTGCCCCCATCATTTATCAATTACTTTCTTGATGTGTGATGTGATCTACGTATAAAGAGCAAAAATCCTACAACTTTACAAAACCCAGAGAAAAGTCCGAAGTCTGTTAAAATCAGTGGGTCAACCTTTGCCATGTCTTGGAGGCATACCTGTTCATCCTTGGAAATGAGCTGCTGCTGAGCACTCTGCAGAGCAGTCTCTACACTTTGAAGCTTTTCTGATGTGTCCTGAAGAACCTTCTCCTGTGACACAGTCACTGTGTTTTTGACATTTATTTTTCTGACGAGGCCTCGAACCTCCCCCTGCAGCTTCTTAATGATACCATTAGCCTGGATTTAAGAAAGGAGAAGAGACACTGAACTTGACCATACGCAAACACAAGATGCAATTGAAAAGACCCAGTTGACAATTTTACAGGCACCCCAACTGTTTTTTTATTATGCCTGTCGAGTCTAAACATGACATGTAGACATCTTTCTATACTACAGTTGAAAAGCACTACAAACTGCATCTTCCAAAATTATCATATAGCAAGTATATATAACATTATATATGATTTTGCAAATGGAACCTCTATGAAAATAGGATTTACAGTGGGAGTGGTATATTAAACTGCATTAGTTTTAATGTACAGAGTGTGCAGAGTGTAGCAGATGGGCAACCTGCAGTCAGCTTCACAAACCTTTATTAGCTCCTCAGACAGTGATTTCACAGTTGCTTCAAGTTTTTTTATCTTAAGTTCCTTACTTTCTGCATTTTCTTCAACTGATTTCTAGGAAACAAAAATGAGAGAATTTAGAAATATACATACAGAAAGAGAGAACATAAAAAAACAAGTTATTTTATATTCAGTTTTACTGTCCAAAAATCAGATTAAAGGCAAAAAGCAACTCAAACCAGATTTGTCCTCCCTAAGTGTCCCTACACTTATGTAGGACAATTTTTGAGCAGGAAATGGATCCACATTCGGTACTACCAGGTAATTCCATTAGCAGGACAGTGTGCTGTATGTGGGATTGAATCGAGCTAAATTGCTATGTGTGTGTGTGTGTGTGTGTGTGTGTGTGTGTGTGTGTGTGTGTGTGTGTGTGTGTGTGTGTGTGTGTGTGTGTGTGTGTGTGTGTGTGTGTGTGTGTGTTGATGGCAGGGCTGCACAATTGTGGTCAAAGTGGTAATCACAACTATTTTGATCAATATTGAGCTCACAAATATTTATCAATTATGTTACCTTAGGGGCAAACTCATTTTGTTGCATTTTCACATACAACACTACTTTCACGTCCATAAGCTTCTGCTATTATATACATTTTTGCATCAAACTAAAACTGACTGTTATTCACTGTACATCTCCTAGAAGCAAAATGTAAATAAAACTGTACCAAAACTTTTTAAAATTAAAAAAAATCAAGTAACAAAACTACTTTTACTTGTTGTGCAATGTGATGCAATTTTACTGTTACTTTTTGGCCTTGATGTAATCATCATAATGCAGTGTGTGCTTTTCCATTTTTTAAGTGGTTAAACACGATAGCTGTGTTGCTTTGTGGCACAGACACAATTGTCATGCACTCTTTGCAGAGGATTTGTCCTTGCTTTACCTCCTTTGCCTTTGATCCAAAATAAATCGAAACAACTGGTATCATAAATATTTCAAGGGACTAGTGCTTCACCTTCTACGGCATACATTTGGTTTTATTTCACTGCCCGTCTGCTTTATAAACAGTTTAAAAAAGACGGATAGAGCAACCGGCTCTCAAATGTGAAGGCAATGCAGAAGTAGAAAACTACTGAGCGCCACTAGTGGTTGCCTGCAAAAAGCTCTGACCCCCGTAGATTCTCATTCAAAAATAATCAAGAAAAGCTAATGCAACACATTTATTTCAACGAGTCATTATCATTTTTTAATTTCGTCTATTAGATCAGTGCTTTGGTGGTCCAACTGAAAATAGTTCCATAATTAACTAGAACTAGGGCTTAACTGTGTGATGCTTGGGGGCGTGGCTGGCTTGTCTGACATATCTATTCAGGAGTAATCATACAGCAGAGCACCTCCAAGATGGCTCCCAGGACGTAGCAAACTGGAGGCTTAAAAACAGCAGCCAATAAACCAGTGCTGGGTGATGTTACAGTGATGTCCATCTTTAGTATACAGTTTATGTTCTGCTTTCTGTTGTAAATCACTCTTCTACTCTGGACTGCAGTCTTAACACCTAGGAAATCTCTGCACTGGCTGCCACTACACAGATGTGTGTGTGGCAGTATAGCCACTCCCTAAAAGTGAAGCCTAAACATCTGGATTGCTCCATGATGGATTGCTATTGGTTCAGGAAGTGCCTGATCTGATACACGGCAGTCCTCTATGAGTGGCGCACTTTAAACTTCAATACCGCAACTGATCATGTTCATTTAATTGCTGAAAGGTGAACTCCCAATTGACAAATAATGTTGATTGATAATAATTTTGCAGCCCTAGTCAATGCTATCAAAGGAACATATTACCGACCGCAACAGAGTAACTGATGTCTTTTTAACAACTTACGGACACCAGTGAGGTTTTGAAACAATGTTGACTGTGGCCCTCGTCAACCCCCTAACAATCACAGAATTTGATTTAGGTAGGCTAAACTGGGCATTGGGAAAAACTGACCTAGATATCGAAGCAACAAATTGTGCATCTAAAATCCATCTGAAAGGTAAAGGGCTGTTTTTAGCTTTTCAGGTTACTTTAAAAAGTCTGTATAAAAGAGGCAGTTCCCACCCTCTGCTCCTGGGTGGCTTCCAGCACCTCTTTTGTGCTGTGCATCAGCTGATCCTTATCTTTTATCTCCTGTTCCAGAACAGCCACTCTCATCTGCAGCTGGCTCACCAAACGCTCCTTTTCATGAACCTCTGTGTCTAGAGTGCTGTTCTCCCTCCTGAGAGACAGGACCTGCTGCTTCAAACGCTGGGATTCCTACACACAAAACACACAGCAGGAGATCAGAAATACACATTCTGTAAACAGTCATTCAGTCAGGTAGCAGACATAATCTCCTATTTGCTGGCACAATTTCTATCAAACGTTTTTGTATTAAAAATGTTGTATACACAATCACACGCAAAACAAATGGGCACCAGGAAGTCATTATTTTAACAGACATTTCTGTCTATATCTGAACTCTACAATAAAGACAGGCAGATAAAGTAATCCTGTGTGTATCTAAGATACAGAGAGCACCATAGAAGACACATTTCTGCTTGACAAACAGAAAGGAGTAGTGTGGGATGTACTGTATTCTCTTCTGCCTTGGTGGTTAGTGTGTGTGTGCATGTATGTGTATACTTAGTTAAGTGAAATTTCTATTTATGTGTCATGACCACAATGACATTTTTATATGAACAGTGAATCAAATGATGTGGAAAAAAAACAACCTACAACTAATTATAAACTAAATCTTCACTCCGACGAAGTTCTACAACCCTTTATACTGACTTTCAGCATAGTGCTCAACTACAAACTGTTTTGTTTCACTCATTTCATTCCTAGTGCTGAAGCAGGCAACTTTGAAAAGCTCTTAAAATTTTCTGTAACGTTACTGCTCCACATCAAATCTAGACAATTACAGATTTCATGGTGTTCCCAAACTGTGATCTTTGTAAATTAGCAGCTGTTAAGCAACAAATAGGCATTATGTCAACATAAATTGGATTAAATGTCAGTATTCAGTTCAAGCTTTGCAACAGTAGTTATTGTGGGTTTAGTAAAATATATTTGGTTGCAAGTGCAATCTAATCTAATATACTTTCAACCTTCAATTCAGCAAATATGGTCCACTAGCTGTCTGTTCTTTGTATGCTGAATAAAAAAATGGTGTTTGTACACAGCCACATCCCTGTAAGTGGGAAACAATTTGGGATGGACTGATTCACACAACAACAACAACAACAAGAACAGCAAGAGACAGACAGGATCTGTCCCGAGTGGTAAAGGTGGCACAGAGAATTGTGGGAGCTGAGCTCCCGAACCTGGACTCTGTGTACACTAAGCGCATGCAAAGAGCACGGCTCATCTGCATGGACATCAGTCACCCAGGGACTCCCTGTTTGTCCCACTGCTGTCAGGGAGGAGGTACCAGGCCATAGAAATACAGACTACCAGGCTGAGGAACAGCTTCCTCCCCAGAGCTGTTGCCTCCATGATACCACAACATCTGCTCCCTCCCTCTCCCCCGCCCACAGACATGCACAACCCAGAGATGGAACACTTACCCCATCCCCCTGCCCTTAAACAGAGACTCACTGATGGACAATAATAATTCTAATGTGCAATAACCAGTTCATACTGAGCATTTTACTAGCATCAATCACTTTAAAGCAGATGTTGCACCTCATTGCAATATCACACTTTCTTAAACTACTTGTTCCTATTTACGTGTGTGTGTGTGTGTGTGTGTGTATGTATATTGCACCTCATTGCACTATCACACTTTAAAAAAGTGTGATAGTGCAATGAGGTGCCACATGCCTGTAAGTTTGTTGCTTGGTATATTATGTTGTTTTTTTGGAAGTGTCGTCAAAATTTCATTGCAGAAATGCAATGACAATAAATATCCTTGAACATTTCGTAAATTTCCCCACTGCAGGATCAATAAAGGTTTAATCGATCTATTTTTCCAGCTAACCAGCAACAAGGGGTGTTCATTCTTGTGCACAGGCATAGAGTACAAGCTCATGATGACTCTATGAACCCTTAAGCATCTTCCAGATGATGAGTTAATTCTTCATTTTTTGCAATGGATGTTTTTGTGCAGCAGCAGCTTGTTGAGCAGTGGTGAGAGACAGCGGCAAACACTCCTGTCCTCCAGTGGTATGATGAGCAGATTTTGCCCTGTGCGCGCCCGCCCACCCACCCTTCCATCCTTCTGTCCGTCCATCCATCCATCCATCCATAACCTTCTGTAGGGTTGCGGGCAGTAGAAGCTGACTCAGGGTGAAGGCAAGGGACATCCTGTACAGGTCGTCTGTCCATCACAGGGCCGCACAGAGAGACAGACAAACTAACACACTCACGGACAATTTAGAATCACCAGTTAACCTCATCATGTTTTTGGACTGTGGGAGGAAGCCAGAGCATCTGCTGAGAACCCACAGACACAAGGAAAATATGCAAACTACACATAGAAAGACCTCAGGCCGAGATTCGAACCCAAGGACCTTCTAGCTGTGAGGCTACAGTGCTACTGTGTTGTTCTAGGCTTGTTGACACAGCAAATGCTGTATTAAGTTGGAGCAGGTGCGTACTCTGGCTCCACTGGAGAGAGGACGTTGTCTGTGGTCAGCTATTTGGTTCTATCAGCTAGTAAAAACAATCTAAATAACCAATTCTTGCTAGTTTTTACTCTTGTGTTTTGGTGCTGTAGTTGTTAGATAACTTAATGTTTGTTTTGCCTCAGCTATGAGAAAAAGACCCCCACTTCCACACATACAAGGCTGGAATGTTTTTTGCCTGCTAGCCAAGTTATTAGAGTAGTTACCGATATGTTTCCTTGAACTAAAGAAAGGGGTGTGTTTTTGGGATGCTGAGTTCAAATGGCTTACTCCACCTTTAAATAATGATCAAAAAATGATCCGGACATACTCATTCCTCATCCAGTCTCATGCACTCACTTACCTCCTCTGCACCCACAAGTTTAATCTTTAGATCTCGAATGGCAGACTCGTTCTTGTATTTCTTCTCTGTCAATTCTCTACAGGAGGCTTCCAGCTCTGTCAGTCTGCTCTGGAGCTGCTGGCTCGCCTTTGTATGAGCACTCTCCAGTTCCTGACGGAGCTGTTCAGTGTGCTGCTGAAGCTTGTTCTGTAACTGAAAGACATCGTAAAGACAAACCAAATAAACACCTTTAACAACAGCTGCAAAATTATCCACTGCTTGTTCTTGTTTCAACAACCTCCAGCCTCCCATCCTGGCTGACGCTTCAGTGTCCCTTCAATTGTCTATAAATCCCCAACAGCGTCACCAGCAAAGCACCCCCACACCATCATACCTCCTCCTCCATGCTTCACGGTGGGAACCATGCATGTAGAGATCATCTGATCACCTTTTCTGTGTTGCAAAGACACGGCAGGTGGAACCAAACATCTGAAATTTGGACTCATCAGACGAAAGCACAGATTTCCACTGGTCTAATGTCCACTCCTTGTGTTTCTTGGCCCAAACAAATCTCTTCTGCTTGTTGCATTTCTTAGTGGTTTCTTAGCAGCTATTTGACCATAAAGGCCTGATTGGCGCAGTCTACTCTGAACAGTTGATGTAGAGATGTGTCTGCTACTAGAACTCTGTGTGGCATTTATCTGGGCTCTAATCTGAGGTGCTGTTAACTTGCGATGTCTGAGGCTGGTGACTCAGATGAACGTGTCCTCAACAGCAGAGGGGACACTTGGTCTTCCTTACCTGGGGCAATCTTCATGTGAGCCAGTTTTCTTGTAGCGCTTGATGGTTTTTGCGACTGCACTTGGGAATACATACAAAGTTTTTGCAATTTTCCAGACTGACTGATCTTCAGTTCTTAAAGTAATGGATTATCGTAGTGGATTGTCGTTTGTCTTTACTTAGCTGATTGGTTCTTGCCATAATATGGATTCTAACAGTTGTCAAATAGAGTTGTCAACCGTGTACCAACCTGACTTCTGCCCAACCCAATTAAAAAGACAAGAAATTCCACAAATTAACCTTGACAAGGCCACCGGTGAAGTAAAAACCATTTCAGGTGACTACCTCATGAAGCTCGAGAGAATGCAAAGAGTGCGCAAAAGCAGTAATCAAAGCAAACGGTGGCTACTTTGAAGAATCTAAAATATAAAAACATGTTTTGATGTATTTCACACTTCTTTTGTTTACTACATAATTCCATTTGTGTTCACTCATAGTTTTGATGCCTTCAGTGAAAATCTACAATGTAATTAGTCATGAAAATAAAAAAAAAAAACACTAAATGAGAAGGTGTGTACAAACTTTTGACTGGTAGTGTACATGTCCAGAAATTTCTTGATAGCCTCAATATATGAACAACTTGTCTGGCTGGGAGCAGATTCCAAGCTTTGCTGAATGCAGCTCAGACTTTGGCAGCACCCAAGGTGTCTGGAAATATGCCTGATTGAGGAACAGAGGAATTTTCAACACAGCAACATCCATTATGTGTGGAGAGGAATCAGTACCATCTCTGGTCATAACAATAAAAAGAAAGGGGAGCCAATAGTGGGTGATGTGGAAAGAGCTGATGAATTCAACCTGTTCTTCAACAGATTTGACACTGTGGACACACCTACTTCCACTGCTGCTCCTCCTTCTCCTCAACATATGGAAATCCCCACTATAGCTCCTTCTTCTCCTTCTCCGTCTCCTACACATGTCTCCACAGCTGCAGCCACTTCCCTTCTAGCTTCTGTACCCTTCTCTGTCACAGAGACAGGGTTGATGTTGGAGACAGGGGTGATGTTGGAGCTTGAGAGACTTTGCTCTGGGAAGGCAGCTGGCCCAGATTGTGTGTGTCCAAGGCTGCCTAAAGACTGCTGCACAACTGTGTCAACCTCTTCACAGGATCTTCAACCTGAGTCTACAGCTGGGGCGGGAGCTTGCTCTATGGAAAACATTCTGTATTGTACCAGTACCAAAAATCAAATGTCCCGCTGAACTAAATAACTACAGACCTATTGCCCTTACCTCACTCATAATGAAAACTCTGGAGCGGCTGATTCTACACCTACTGAGGCTTGAGGTCAAAGACAAACTCGATTCCCTGCAGTTTGCATACAAAGAACACATTGGAGTGGATGATGCCATCCTCTTCATGCTTCACAGTGCCCTGTCTCATCTGGAGGAACCTGGAGTTTATGTGAGAATCATGTTCTTTGATTTTTCAAATGCATTCAACTCCATCCAACCCACCATACTTAGAGACAAGCTCACGAAGGTGGCAATGGATCCTTCCGTGTTTCTTGGATCATAGATTACCTGACAGGAAGGCCACAGTTTGTCAGGCTGGGGAACTGTGTTTCTGGGACATTAATGAGCAGTACTGGGACTTCACAAGGAACAGTCCTGGCTCCATTCCTGTTCACACTGTATACATCAGACTTCAAATACAGCTCTGAGTCCTGCCACATTAAGAAATACTGATGACACTGCTATCATGGCATGTATCAGAAATGGACATGAAGCTGAATCCAGGGATCTGATAAGTGCCTTCAGTGACTGGAGTCACAAAACCTGCCTGCTACTCAGATCCTCAAAGACAAAAGAAACAATCCTAGATTTCCACAGATCCAACCCCCCTCTTCACCCAGTGAACACTTGCGGCGTGGACATTGAGGTGGTGACATCGTATAAATATTTAGGTGTACAACTGGATAATAAGTTGGGCTGGTCTAAAAACATAGAATTCATCTACAAAAAGGGGCAGAGCCACCTCTTTTGTCTCAAAAGACTCCGATCAATAGATATCTGCAGTAAGATGATGCAGATGATTTATCAGTCTGTGGTAGCAAGTGTTCGGTTTTATGCTGCAGTCTGCTGGGGAGGCAGTATAAAACACAAGCATGCAAGGCATCTGAACAAACTGGTTAATAAAGCTGGCTCTGTCATTGGAGTCAAATTGAACTCATTGGAGGATGAGGTGGAGAGACGTGCACTGAGCAAGATGGAGGCCATTCTGAAAGACATGGATCATCCACTTCATATCTACCTCAATGAGAAAAGAAACATCAGCGGTGGACGGCTCCTTTCCTTGCGCTGCAGGACAGAAAGATTCAGAAAATCTTTCATGCCACAGCAATTAGACTGTATAATTCTAAAGTAAACAGATGAGACTGCCAGACGATTGAATTTTTCAGAAAAAATTCAGAAAGTTCAGCAAAGTAGATGCTTTATTCAGAATACTTCCTGCTTCATTTTCCTACTTCGTTGCTGAGTTAACGTCGCCAACCTTTTGTTGTACACCACCCCTTTTGTCAACATCAGTCATATTTTTGTTCAGGTGGTTTTACTTTGATAATAACCACTTCAGAAATAGTCCTGCACAGATGAGTCTTACCTCTACAGCCTTCTGTCTCTCTAACTGTAACTCCTGAGAATGACCGCTTGACAGAGTGCTGGTCTGATTTGTCCACTCTAAACGCAGTTTGTCCAACTCTTTAGTCTTCTCACACAGAGTCTGCAACAGAAATACAGTCACTGTTAACTTGAAACATGACTTGGTTATTTGTTAGTATTGCATGTTGCAGAAATCTAAAAATACTTCCAACATTTATATTGCAAGCATAGATGTGTTGCATAGGTTTCACTGCACAATACTTGGACGTATATTCTGATTTTCCATTTTTCATACAAAAATGTTGAATTTTTATCTGAAGCTGGTTGCGACATTGTGAAAGACATCCTCGCCACAAAGAATAAATGTCACTGGTTACAGTCACACCGTCTCTTAGTTCAGCACAATCAATTTCAAATAAATTCATTTATTTAATTTATTCAAATGAAGTTTACTAGGTTTACATTAGTATTGAAAAACTGTGTGTCCTATTTAACACATACTGCAAATAAAAAAAAATATGACAAAGGAATTGGACACTTGGCTACAATTTTTTCTTTGGCAATTGTGTGTGATTTTAACCTTAGTTCATGAACAAATGAGCTCACAACAGGCTCAGAGTTGAGACTGGAAGTTTAGAGCTATTTAAATTGAGGTGGAGCTGCCTGTAAAGAAAAAAAGAAGTGTGCCTCCAAGTGAAGAAGACAATAAGGGTGAAATGAAGCAAGTCTCTGTCCAAGAGATATCAAAGGTAATTGGTTTACTAAATAAAACATTAAGTACACTTAAAAAAAAAAAAAAGGGGTGCACATAGCAAAAGTAGCAAAAAACCTTTTAGACCAAGGAGTGGAAATCTTGAGGATAATCTAGAAATCTTCTGCATGGTGTAAAAAACATTCCAGACTTCATGACCAGAATTCCCAGGATTCACCTTAAGATGCAGTGCAGAGTTCTGGCACAAAGCTAAATAGTCCTAAAACAAAATTTAGCCTGTAACAAGTCAATTACCTAGTCAATGTTTGGGACCACCCAAACAGTCCATGTGTCCAAGAGGACAGTAATGGTCTCATTGCTACACCTGTACAATTAAGTTGGGGCACCAAACACAGAATCCAGACAAAAAACGCACCTGTTGAGCGTAACTCAGCTGCCTGGACAGATCCTCTTCAGTCTTCTTAAACTTTGTGTAAAGGTTTTGCTTTTCTGCCTGAAAAATTGAAATGACATCTTTATAAACATGGCATAAGGTAACAAAATTCAATCAGACTATAGAGCTAACATAGCATTAGGGTTAAAACGACTCAAGTAATTTGATTACTAAAATGTCTCGAGGCTTCCTTTGATCCTCTCACACTATTATATATGCATGATACAGTACGTATGTCCACCCGTGTTCGGCCAGGACGGTTATTTCTGTTGCACAGAGCGCTCACTTCTGCTTTTGATGCTGTAACGTCCATGCCAAGCACAGAGTCTGATTACTCAATTAATTGCCAGAATAATTGATAGAATACTTGATTATTAAAATAATCGATAGCTGCAACCCTAAAAAAACACCATCAATTCTTTGACAAGATAATTCCACTTAAACTCTTACTTTAGGTTTATCAACTAAAGTCTACACTTGAAGGTTTTTATATTTGTATCTGCAGGATGATATCAACTCACTGAACTGCTTTAACTCACTTGGTTAAAATGCAGAAGCAATATACAAATGTGAGCACAGTGAAACATTTCAACAAACACCCAGGCATTAAAATGTAATTCAAAGTTACATTTGACAGGTATATCAGGACGGTGAAAGAACCAACCTTCAGAGCTGAAAGACACACTGCCAGATATTCTTTAACCTCGTTGTCAGAGCCATGTGCAAGCCGTAGAGACAAGTGGTTTAGGTGCTTGAATGCATTTGTTTCTACAACAGTGAAGGTGGCGGAGCCTTCAAGCACTGGAGACTGACATGACAAGTACAGGAGAAACCTGTGGATAAATATGATACAATTATGTAGAGTGTGGTGAGGTTTTTGTCTGAAGGTTGTTATAATGAAATTTGTCCCTAATATTCTGTCCATTACATTCGATTAAACCTAAGAAACAAACCAGTCATGTTTTTTCCCCCAATAAATACACAATCACAAAAGAACTTTCCACATCAACTGATCTCAGCCTTTTCTGAAATTTAGAAAGCTATGCAACTTTGGCAATCTTACAACACATACAGTACACAAGTTTGAGGTACTTAGATGTTTATTTTATATTTTCTACAATCTACATCATGGTGTCGGTTGGCAATAACTGTTACACTTATGAGCATTTGTTTTGCAAATTGTTAAGTAATTGTATGCTGACAGCGTCAGATTTACATGTGGACAGTGGGGACAGTGGGGACACATTCTACATAAATGAACAACATGAAAAAGCCAATAAAGAAAATGGCATGTGTAACTACTTCATAAGAATGGAACAAAGAATTTTAAATAGAGTACATAGATCACGATGCACATGCAGTGCACAAATTCATCCAGTTTACTTTAATATTTTGGAATGCTTTCTATGTGGACAGTCCACAGTCACAAATTTCGCACTGCAAGTGGTTGTCTGCTAAGGGCCCCAAGCTGCCTTGTGCAGGTGACAAAATTTATGTCAGGTGTAACACAGAAATCTTAAAAAATGATCACGCTCCAGACAGAACTTAAGGAATTTGTTGTCCAGTGTGTGTTTAAACAAGTATACCACACCGGCTTTGAGAAACTGATCAGTTAGTTCAATTCATTGTGATTAATGTGTGCACCTACAGCGCCGTGAAAAAGTATGTGGCCCCTTCTCCAATTTTTTTTTTTGAATATTTCCCCCATTTAAATGTTTAGACCATCAAAAAATTTAAATATTAGACCAAGATAACCAAAGTAAACACAAAATGCATTTTTTAAATGATGATTTGTTGTGAAAAAACATATCCAAACAAGGAAGGAGGAAGAGACTGGGCAAAAATGGTATCCATGGCAGAGCTCCAAGGCGAAAACCACTGATGACCAAAAAGAAGATAAAGGCTTGTCTTACTTTTGCAAACAAACATCTGAATGATCCCCAAGACTTTTGGGAGAATGTTCTACAGACTGACGACACGAAAGTTGGACATTTTGGAAGGTGTGTGTCTCGCTACATCTGGCGTAAAAGTGACACACCATTTCAGAAAAAGAACATCATACTAACAGTCAAACATGGTGGTGGTAGTGTGATAGTCTGGGGCTGCTTCAGGACCTGAACGACTTTCTGTGATTGATGGAACCATGAATTCTGCTCTCTACCAGAAAATCCTGAAGAAGAATGTTAGGCCATCAGTTTGTGACCTCAAGCTGAAGCGCACTTAGGTTATGCAGCAGAACAACGGTCCAAAACACACCAGCAAGTCAACTTCTGAATGGCTAAACAAAAATAAAATTAAGGTTTTCAAGTGGCCTAGTGAAAGTCTAGACTTTAATCCGATTGAAATGCTGTGGCATGACCTTAAAAGGCAGTTCGTGCTCGAAAACCCTCCAGTATTGCTGAATAAAAACAATTCTGCAAAGAAGAGTGGGCCAAAATATCTCCACAGAGATGTGAAAGGCTCATTGCCAGTTATAAAAAACGCTTGATTTCAGTTGTTGCTGCTGAGGGTGGCCCAACCAGTTATTAGGTTTAGGTGCAATTACTTTTCACCACAGGGCCAGGAAGCTTTGAACAGTTTTTTTCCCTTAATAAATAAAATCCTTATTTAAAAATTGCATTTTGGGTTATCTTTCACATTTACATTTGTTTGATGATCTTAAACATTACACTGGGGAAAATATGCAAAAAATAAGAATTTGAGAAGGGGCAAATATTTTTCCACGGCACTGCAGGTAATGAGAAAAGTTAATCAATAGCAATAGAGCTTTGATACTATGATTCAACCAATAAATAATACTTCATTTGCTGCTCCCGCGACCCGATCAATCCACAATAAGCGGTCGAAAATGGATGGTTTTGAAGTTGCTTCAGCTGTACCACAATTATCCTCACTCAGAAATATTCACATCATCTAAAACAAGTTGTAATATTTATTCAATGCGACCAAACACAAGATGACATATTATTATTCATTGAGCACAGCATCTAAAACTCTATACGGATTAGTTTTAAATAGGCAGTGATTACAACAGTAATGCACTATATATGTTTCAGTATAAGGTAACTGGTTGTCAACAGCTGCCACAGTCACAGTGTTATAAGGAAAGAAAAAGTATAAATTTTATCAAAGATTGCTGTCTCTACCCTTACATTAATAACAATAAAATTGTCCATGTTAAAGATAGTTCTTGGCGAAGAAACTAACATTTAACTCAGTAAACTTCAGCAAATTAATACAAGCAAAATAAACTTCGATATGGACTGTATGAAGTAGAAAATAAAATAATGTCAGACAGCTCCTTCAGGCTCAGCAGGAGAAGAGAAGTCTGAAAGAAAGCTAGAGCTTCCCAGCAAGCAGATTAGGTATACAGTGGTCCCTCGTCTATCGCGGGGGTTACGTTCCAGACCCCCAAGCGACAGAGGAAAATTCACGAAGTAGTGACCATATTTATTTTATTATTTATATATATTTTAAGGCTTTGCAAACCCTCCCCACACACCATAACACCACAAAGCAACACAATGCGCAGCGATCAGAGGTCTATGTGAAATGGACAAGGCGAGATGCTGAATGCTGCTACATGGGAGACAGAAGAGACTGATGCTACGATCGCTGAGCCAGTCAGCACCCAGCGCTGTACACTACGCATTAAATATTCTTTTAATGTTTTAATTTTTTTTTTATGTTGCTTTCAATTTTGTAGGCTAGAAAATACTTATTTTATCGCAAAAATAATTCAAATAATGTAGCGAAAGCAGAGCCGGTAGCTATGACTGAACTGCTGCGCTGCAATGCACCATGGGAGTTCAGGGTGTGGGGTTTAAAAGTTATTACTGTGGTTTATGTTAGTGTTACAGTGTTATTAGTGTTTCTGTTTTATTGTGTTTTTGTGATTTAGTCAGCCTAGTTAGTTTGGTTAAGTGTTATGTTGTCAGGACCGTGATTGTGAAATGTAGTGTGTTTGATGACTTCCTGCCACTTTTTCTATAACGCTGCTGGCTGTGTGTGTCAAAATAAAAGCGTCTGCCAGTTGCAGAGTACATAAAAGGCTGATATCTGGTCTCCAGGGTCATTCTTCAACGCTGCTCGCAACATTAATAACTGTTTATAAATACCTATATACTGCAAAATTCGCAATACCAAATGCAATTTAAAAATCCACGATACAGTGAGACCGCAAAAAGTGAACTGCGCTATGGTGAGGGACCACTGTACAGGGGCAAACTTTTGGTTTTCCTTTTTCAAAAGCATGGCCAGGTGGTAAAACTAAATAATGATCTGATTAAGGTTTTTCCTTTGACTGCACTATGAATGAAGTTAGGGAATAAATAACTACTTGTAGCATTATTTTTGAAAACATATTCACTGTTTAGCATTTCTACATGAACTGAAAATTTCTGCACAGAACGTATATGTACAAAGGGAATTACTGAGACTGATACAAAGCAATATGTAATTTTAAGATATACTTATTGAGTTGAACAGTGTGATGGTTTGCATTTCTTCTTACCTTGGACTGTCTGACTCTTGTTCGGAATAGCACAGGTTTAGCAGTTCAATAAACTTCTGAGGAAATGATGCAAAGTCAATCAGTAGCCCCTGCTGGGCTTTTAAGCTACCCAAACAATGAAAAAGAAAGAAAACATACAAGAGATTTTAAGACAATTTGTTCATGTTCCTAACTTTATATTTTATATGCTACTTCTATCAGGACTCACGTTTGGAAATCTTCCTCTGATATAGTGAGGTTGAAGAGAAAATATGGATCTCCATTGTCTGTTAGTCTTACTAAAAGATCCTAGTACAAACAAAAACAAGAGAAATTCAGCTACCTGAAAAAAGCTGGCTATTTTTGTTTAGAGTTTATTTAAGAACATTTTCAAAATTGTTTGTGTAAAACAATTACTCACCCTTTTGTGTAATGGACTTGGTGATTGCTCAATGGTGACATGGATGTTTGCTTTCCTGTAAAATTAAACCATTAAACTAGGTTAACCACGTTTGGTATTGAGAATTGTTTAAATTCATTGATATTGGTACAACAAAATTTCTGGGATCATTACATAAGTAGTAAACAGTAGGGGCTGACAAATATTGTTTTCTCAGAACTGATGCTAATAAAGATTTGCAGTACTCAGAGATTGCTAACAAATGTATGGTACTAATATACATTTGAGGGATAAATGAAATAAAATGCCTTTGTTTAGATACACTATATATGTTTAAATAAAGTAGAACTTTACAACATTTATCCTTCAGTGGTGATAGACTATTAGTCATGAAGTGTAACCATTCAGATAGTGCTATGGACTGTATACACTGCTTTACATGTGGTCATGTGTATTGACCGGGCCTAACATCACTATACATCATACTAACAAGCCAAACCTCCCCCTGGCAGAAAAGTCCCGATACATTTTACTTTTATTTTGATGTGTGAATTAATTTTACTAATGGTTCACTCTCTGTTGTTTTGTGTTCATCATTTTTCAATAGAAAGTTAGAAAATGGAAAGTACGCCACACATTTGCCATGCGGCAAGGTGGACCAGTGGTTAGCACTGTTGCCTCACAACTTGATCCTTGGCCCAGGATTTTTGTGTGGAATTTGCGTGTTCGCCCTGTGGGCCTGCAAGGGTTTCCTCCGGGTACTCCGGCTTCCACCCACAGTCCAAAACCTTCCTGAGGTTAACTGATGACTCTAAATTGTCCACAGGTGTGAATGTCCTTGGTTTTCTGTCTTTCCTTGTTGTTTCTGTGATAGACTGGTAATCTGTCAGCTGGGATAGATTCCAGCCCTCACGCAACCCATGAGGTGCATAGATAATGGATGGATAGCTACATGAGCAGCCCATTGCTGTAGTATAAAATACAGATTTTTACTGTCTTTTGCAGCTTTTGGAGCTATGCTACACCCTACCCTCTGCACATTACATTTCAGACAATGCCCTACCAGAGCTTTACAATACAGTTGATGGATACTTATGCAACATTAACAGTTTGGAAGCAGAAATACATTTTTTCTTAATGCATTGCAGAGTATTCGGTTATCAAAGACATACACTGGACTGACTGTACAAAGTTTAATGTAGTTGAAGTGTGTATTATCTAGGGAATTAATTTTTTATGTAACCTTTATTTATACAGGTAATCTCATTGACACACAGAGTTTCATTCTCAAGAGAGACCTGTCATGGATGGTATTGGAGTGGGACTCAGCATCGGCAGATACTAAATGACTTGGATCAGATGGGGGAACAAAACTGGATAAATACATCCCTGATGTTGTGTTCTCTGGAATACTTCAGCATGGAAACACAGACCATGATTCTGTTGTGTGGCAAGCTCTGAATGAACAGGAATATAAAAATGTCATGTGAAAAAGCAAAGTGCTTCACTTTCTAACAAGTTCACAGGATTGGACAAATTTGTGGTGGTACGCTAAGACCCACTGTAACTTGTTTGGAGCATTTTAAACAAAAGAAACTCACTATAAGCAAGTACAGGGAACTCATGACCAGATTCTTTGGAAAAATCAATTTTATCCTGAGATAAATGCCAAAACATAAATTGTATGTCCAATTATGAAGGAGCACTGGAGACTAAATATATGCACCTCACTCACTATTGACAATCTGTACATAAATAATCACTTGCACATGGACTCAAAGTTAACTCTGTGATTATTCTAGATGCGTGCACAGTCTGATGGGTTGTTTAAAAACACTTGTGTGTTTTTTTTTATGTTTTTTGCCTGGTAAGATGCATGAGGTTTTGAATTAACTGACAAATAGTGATGTATGTATTTAGCTATAAACACATTCAGACACCATTAATGATGGAACTGGGTATATTCAATATGATGGAACATCAATGGAGGAGTGTCTTCAAAAACTCTAAACCATATAAGCCTTCAAAGTAAAGATAACAGTTGTGTTGGTCAAGTTGAAGCAATGTGGATATAAATACAGTTGATGTTGCAATTGCTAATTGGGTGTGTTTAAACATCTCCAAAATCAAATATCTACTGTTTGGAGGATCAGTGTAACAGCATAGATAAAGCAACAGGAGAAATCCTGGAAATACTTCTGATGGCTAACTTCAATATTAATTGAACTGATACAAAAAAAGTCAGCTGGTATAGATGCAAGTCCCCCACAGCCCTATGAAGGATTAAGCTGTGTATAGATAATGGATGGATGTTTTCTTGTCATTTCATTTTTGCCTTTTGACAGGAAAACAAGTTAAACTGTACTATGGCAGTATGGCAGCTGCGTTCACATTTAATGGCTGAGTTTGACCAATGGGAATATAAATTTAAAAAGATATCAACAATGTAGTTTTGATTGGTCGTAATTACACTGACTTGTCAGAGTTCATATACCAGATATCTATCGCAAAGTAACAGTTACAGATATCTGTGATTCACTTGTAACTTGACAAGTAATAGCTGTAGCTGTCATTATGACTAATCAGAATTTTTATGCTTGATGATGCTCATGTGAGTATTGGCACTGGATCCATCATTGGTCCAGCAAAGTATTTGAACACTGTTAGCAGCAGTAACGACGGCTGCTGGTGTGGATAAATTTGTTAGAAAATGCTGTGAAGTACAAAGACCTCATCAGTGAATACTGGCAACATGGAGGAAATTTATCAGTTACAGTTGCAGTGTCCAATTCTAAAGGAGCACTGAAGACTAAATGTATGCATGTTAAAAAGAAACAGCAGGCGATAAAAAAACATATATGTACTTTTCAGCGAAATAAGAAACTGAACTGTACATAATTTTTTTTTATCGTCTGCTGTTTCTTATTAACATTTCTTTTAGACATCTGTACTAAAGGTTGTGTCTTCAGTGTGTTTTGATATGTGTTGCATTTTATTGTTGGAGCCTTGTCAAAGGAGAATTTCTGTCACCGTTTGGGGCAGACAATAAAGTTTATCTATTATATCTATTCTATTATAATATATTTGAAAAGCAAGCCGCCTCCACCTCTCACCTGCGGTAGCTTCTAATGTAGCTACAGATATCTGTAACATCATTTTGCCTCATCAAAACTTTCATTGAAGATATCTGTAATTACATTTTGACTTGACAAAATTCCAGTTATTGACAGGATCATTCTGAGTAGTTCAAGTTTAGGTAAAGATATCTAAAAAGTGCAACAGAGATGTTGTTCTAAGAGAAATTAAAAATATTTTGAACTACAATGATTAGTCATGTAGATTTTTGAATTACAACGGTTGTAACTGTAGACAACGGTTTAATGAAATCTTATAAAATGATTGGTAAAACTTAAATTATATGTCAAAGGAAAAGTGAAGATTTGGATATCTGAAATGTTGTGGTTTTCTTTTATTGGGCTGGGAAGGATTGGATTATGGATGTGTTTAGCCATTACATGTTAAAATGACTTGCCATAGGTCATAGCCTCATATGAGGAGCGTCATGCTCAATTTAGATTTGTAAGATATATGAGATATCTGCAGCTATTATTTTGTCTCGTTCAAACTAATTACAGATATCTGTAACTGTCCCTTTGACTGGTCATAGGATGTTGTAGAAATCTGGAAAAATATTCAGACTAGTCACAGTGTACACCATGTCCCAAAAGTTGGTTCTACCCAGAAAAACAAAGCTCATTATATTTCATATTTGAAATATAATGAATTTATTTAAAAAACACTATTTCACCCTTCACTTTGATCACGGCTTTCAGTCTTTCAGGGACGGAATGTACAAGGTTCTTGAGTGTGGATGGTTTCATCTTCCTCCACTTCTGCATAGCCCTAGATTTGAGCGGTTTCATGGTGGTCAGTGGTGGACTGGTAAAGATGCGACTGTTCAGGATTCCCCAAAAACTGGGCTGAGGTCGGGGGAGTTTGCTGGCCATTCCTCCTTATGCATAAAGTCAGGTAGATGCTCAGAACATCATTGCTGAGTCAAAAGTGCAGTGTGAGTATTGGTACTATTTTGCAGAAACACCAATTCCGAACATCCGTTAAACATTTTCCATTCAGTCACAGGCCCCGATTTTTTCCTCTTGGCCAAAACTGGAAGTATGACCTTTTCTAGAATGTTACTGGTAAAATAATGTGCATTAACAGTGGTAACTTGAGGCACAATGTGCAGCTCTGAGAGACTGGAAGCAGATGTAGCCCCCAAATCACTGAATCCTTTTGCAGTTTGGTGAGTCGTGGGGTACGTTGCCTCTTGTAAGCTTTCAATGTTTCTGTTAAATAATGATGCACAGTGCTCTTAGAAACATCTTCTCCAAAATTTTTCAGCCTGTAGGCATGACTGGTGTCTTTTACCCATGGCCTTTCTCATTAGATCCTTGGCTCTTGCAGTTAGGCCAAATGGACATCCTGAGCGAGGCAAGTCTTTGAAGGGTTGTACCTTTGTCACCACTTCTGCACCCAGCGAATACTTCTGCCAAGGGCTTCAGCTACCTGATGACCAGTTTTTCCTGCATTTTCAAGAGCAATGGCCTGTACACGAATGTCAGACTCTAAAAGAGTAGCATTTCCACCCTTACTTTAGGCCATGGTAACGCTTCCAAAATTTTGTTGTAATGCATTTTGGTCAAACAAGAAATTTCTACACTGGGACCCGACAGTTTGACCAGACAAACAGTACCTGACTGACTAGGTGTAAATACATTTTGGTGACAATCAAATATAATGTCCAGTGGGGTGAACGAACTTTTGGGAAACGATGTATTACGACTAACCTGAATGATGTTACAGATGTCCGCAATTTGAATTCCAGATAGTTAAACTCACCTACACGTGAGTCCATGTGAAAATGGCTCACCATAACTGAAACTTTCTAAAATACACTCCTGCGGTCTCCAGGTAAAACGTGTAGATGATTGTTTGTCTTGTGGATGTCTGTGTAAGTAGTCTCACCTGTCCTCGCTGTCCCTGCATTTCACAGTAACGTGTAATTCTTTGCTGAAAAGCTTCTCCATAGCGTTAAACAAACTGACGACTCTTTAACGGCTCTGATCTTTCCTTGCTCCGGGCACCGCTCCAGATCCAGATGTGAGGAGGAGCAGCTAAAAATGAACGGCGTTAGTTTCCATCACAGCTTGTCTGTAAGTCCGCAGTATTTTTGATTTGGCGCTTTTTAGCCGCCAACTAAATTGTCCTGGAAACGGAAAGAGGATGTTTTTCTTCTTTCGACGTTTAACTGCGGGTGGCAAACACAAAGTTCATTTTAGCGCCACCTGCTGAGGGGGAGGACCGCTCAACTACCGGCGCTGACCGTAAACCAGCTGACCTGCTGTCTACTGGTGTCGTTACGATACAGCTGTTTGGGCGCTGAAGGGATGACGGAGACCCATATTTCAGTTATTATTTATCATATTTGATACAACAAATAGAAACGCTCTTATATCTGAGATTTAGTACTTTTTATTTGTCACATGGTCACAGAGTGTGTGACGTGAAATGCAAATTTAGTGTTCCACAAGGTTGTGCAACAACAAGGCATAAAAGAACCTTCTTTAAAAACAAAGGAAAGGCAGAAAAATACACAACAACATTTTTATGACATTGTGACCTTTTTTTTCTTTTTTAGGATTTTTGGATTGTGAAGTTAGAATGCAATGTACGTGTGTGTCTAACATTGGTCCTTTAATGTTTTGAAATTATATCCTACTTTCTTTCTCTCACAGTAGTAGTTGTCATGTTTATGCTGATGACACACAGCAGGGCTGGGCAAAACAGCTGAAAAATTTACTTCAATAAAATATTTCGTTTTAGTCAATATTTATATCTTTGTGGCTTATTTTTACTTTTTAGGACCCAGACAAAAAAAAAAACAACAACTTTGATTTGAAATTAACCACCTTTAGCCTGCTAGTCAAACACAGTCAACACAGCTATAAAAACAAAAATCAGGCTGAGGGAATGAGCTCACCTTGATAGACATTAAATAAATATAGAGGGCCATCATGGCGAAGCTGACGCACTGTGCTGAGGTTAAGGCTCAGAGTGACTCACCTGAATTAAGTATCACCAGAGAGAGACGCTGCATTGGTGTCTGCACTCCAACATCAGGTCTGTTTGCCCTGGCCCAGGGAGTGCATTACCCAAGTCAAGGTGGTGGGGGACACAGGGTTGTGGGTGGTTTTTGTCTTCTAAGGGCAACTTGTCTTCCCTGTCAGGGCCATTGACTAGCTAGTCTCAGAGGACCTGCACGGAAGCCGTGGAGAGATTGACTGAGGGTGCAGGAGCTCCATTGTCATGGTCTGACAGGGAGGATCCATGCTTGGGATTTGTTCGTGCTTCTGAGCTTCAGGTTTTCATTATGTGCTCACAGTTTGCATCTGATGCAGGATGGAGGATATCAGTTTTACTGTAGTGAAACAAAAAATATAAATGATGACAGGTTGTGTCCTTCCTCTGGAGTAGTCTAATCTCTGTTAGTAATAATAATGTTGTACTCACAAATACATGTACTGAGACGTGGGAACATGGCAACACAGCAGTGGTGGGCGGATCGATCCAAGTATCAATAATATCTATACCAGCGTTGGTATTAATATTCAATGATACCAGCGTAATGAGATTGATGTTTTAGTTTCAGTTTCTCTCGTGTATGCCTGCACTGCTGTGGTTTCATCAAAGAGGCAACTTGTCTGTCTGTCCTCCTCCTGTCACAGAGCGGAGCAGCAATTAATCCTCCTCCCTCTTGTGATTGGATGTTGTATCATCACATGACTCAGCGGCGGCAGACAAACGAGCAAGCAGGCTCAGCAGCTACATCATTTATCAAAGTGGTGGAAAATGTAACTTTCATTTCTTCCGTGTCTCCATCAGTCTGTTCCTCCCTGATGTATAAAATGAGCTTTTTAGTTGTTGTGCATTCCTCAACCAAAACTGAGGAAAGAGGAGACAGAGAGGGAGAAGTCCCACTGAGACACACCTGATTATCGGACTACAGGCAGGAAAATACTGAATCGCAGAACCCATTACAAAGCCTAGCGCTGTAGCAGGGCAAAAAAAATTGAAAACAAGAGAAGTACTCAGTTGTATGATTTTCAAAGGATAAGTCCTGATAAGTCCACAACAGTGGATTTGTAGTAGGATCGCAATCATGTGATCGTCAGCAGGCAGCTGACGATGCGTTCACTTGTTATAGTTACAGTGACGCCGTGCCGCTATCTTGCAATGATGCAGAAATCTTTAACAAATCTGTGGATCCAGACTACAAGCTGCATCACTGCCAAAATCTAATCACTTGGTCCTTGTGTCATTTCTAACCTTCCCTGAAAACTTCATCCAAATCTGTTTTTGAATAATGTTGCTGACAGACAGACAGACAGACAGACAGACAGACAGACAGACAGACAGACAGACAGACAGACAGACAGACAGACAGACAGACAAACAGACATACGTCAATCGTCACACAACTCCACCTCCTTCCTTGGTGGAGAAATAATCACTATTGACATGATTTTAACTTCAAACCACCATATGAAAACGAATGACTGTGGGCTTGAAAATTTTAACATGTGGTCCACTCTTGAGAGACATAGCACATTTGCATGCGCTGTTTTCTCTGCTTTCATCTTGGACAAATCTGAAATGAGGACACTATCTCACTCTTTTCAAAGTCATTTTGGCTCCCACCTGTCGGGGCACTGTAGCCACTGAGCAGCATCTACCACAGTCTGCACTGTGAGGTGTTTAGAGAACATTGGTAAATGCAGTGTCTGTCAATAAGCAATTGTTCAGCGAGGCGTTTCTCCTGTGACCAGGTGGGACCAGGTGGGTGCACCCAACTGACCATGTCTGTCACATAAGTGTGACAACTGAAAAAGTTAGTCTGAAGTATCGGTATTGGCCCTGTATTTACTTGGTATAAGATTGATATCAAATCTTGTAGTATCACACTCCACTACAACAAAGACCAACTGAGAAAAAACACCATCAGACATGTTGGAAAACAAATCAGCAGTTCAACACATTTGAAGACCTGAAGTAATGGTAATTATCGCTCATTGCAAAGAAAAAGTGTGTGAATGCAGGAAATCACAGAAAAATGAAAAAGTCTTTGAACTACGATGTGTTATGTTTGGGTCATAATGTCTCAGTTTACCTTGTTTTTCTCTTCCAATTAAGCTTTACTTACACAGGGGACTCTTAAAACTAAAGGTACAACTATACTGGAATTTTGAGGCAGATCCTACAAATAATATAATTCTTAAAAAAAAAAAAAAAAACATTGAGCAAAATGGAATGAACATATAGTATATGTTGACCATCTGCTATCCTGCCCTTTTGCCTGATTCTGTACCTATTGGTCTTTCTTGTCTGGGCCAAAGACATCCTCCATACATTTTTTCACTTTTTAAACTTTGTGTCCTTACATGAATTTGTCTTTGTGGTCCAGGTTCTCCAATGACCTCTCTAATGCATATATTAAATGTGCATATTCGTTGTAAGGATACTATTATATTTCAATTCATCCCAATCCTTTTCTCTCTCCATTCTCCTTTCACCCCTTCCTGTCTTAATTTCCACGAAACAACAAATTATTGTCACTCAATATTCAACCCCAAAATCACTTGATGCCTTTGGTTAGTACAGATAACAGCCAAATGAAGGACACTCACAGGATGTTAAAAAAAAAAAAAAAAAAAAAAAAAAAAAATCACAGTACATTTCTTCATTTTGGCCTCTGTGCACCAGTTACCTGTGACCTTTAGAGCTGATTTTAAGGCTTTATGGCTTGTTTAAAAGACAGAGGCACAATTTCCCTCAGTCTGGTAACAGATGTTAGTGGGTTAATGAACATCTCAAAAGCTCTGGAAGAGCCTTCTGCTGGAAATCAGTGCTGAAATGCCAGCATGTACAGTGCCTAACAAATTTATTAGACCACCTGTCATAAAAATGAGAGAACACAAATATTTTAGAAATCTGTCAAAAATTTGTTTCAAACTAAAAGTTGTATTGTAATTTATTAAGCAAATAACAAACTGGAACAATTAAATAGTCTTTATTCACATATATTAACCAAACATCTTGATATTTTGTATGACCTCCCTTGGCCCTAATAACAGCTTAAATTCTTGCTGCCATTACTCTTATGGACTTTTCAAGGCATACTTGACCACACTGAGAGAACACACACAGTGCCCTATTTGTCTCAAAGACCATCCAGCATCATAAAGTGCTTTAATTCTGACTCTGTCTTTCTCAGTGAGTTCCCTACACTTCACCATTTTCAACAGAAGTGAGGAATTTCAAACTGAATTCATGATTTTTTACCCAGATTTGAGCCAGCACACTGGAATTCTCTGAATTCAAGACTAACATATAACCACTAAAACAATTTTTTCTGTTCAGGAATGCAAGCAAATAACTGTAATTTAGCATCTCGATCAAACAATAATAATGTGCTTTACTATTTTTTCAGTTTTTTGCAAACAGTAAATTTGAAAATTCTATTTTAGCATAAAAGATATCATTTTCATTAAGGAGCTGCACATACTGGTCAATTAACCATTACAGAAACATAAAGAATATTTTGGTAATCAGCAACACTGTTTATTTAGGGCAGCAGTGGCAAAAACCTTACACTGAATGGTGGTCTAATAAATTTGTGAGGCACTTTATATACATACATTAACTTAAGAACTGCTCTTATGTTGATGCTTGTGGTACTTGTACTTTGGTAAAGTTTTTCAATTTCATTCTAGTTTATACTTTGACTTCTCATGGAGGAAAATGTACATTTGTTTAATACTACTTTTATCTGACAGCTACAGTTATTTTCCAAATTCGTATTTTACATGAAATTTGTTGTGCATTATACATAGGCATTAAAGAGAACATGTAAAATGCTGGTCATAAATAATACATCAGTAATATTAGTCCATAATATATGGATAGTGTAGCACCTGCAGAGGTCATTTTTTGCACAATCAATAGTTTTAAATGTTTTACTTACCGTAATTAATTTTTGATTTTAAAAAAACAAAAAAAACTAACATATGTTATATTTACACTGATTTACTCTATCCACTTTGTCTTGTTTCTCTCATGTCACGTTGCTGTAGCAGCGGGCATTCCAGGTATCCTTCTTCCCAGCAATATTTTCTAGCTCCTCCGGGCAGATCTTTGGATGTTACCAGGACAGATGAGATATGTAATCCGTTCACGAGATCCAGAATAGCAACTCTAACTCAGCAGCAGCAGCAGCAGCGGGAGAAGCAGGACCAGAACCAGAACCCGGAACAGCCAATCAGACGACCGAAACGGTAAGCATGTCTGAATCGTGTTAGAGGGTTTTCAGTGCAACTGGCAGGGGTCAAAGGTTCTGTTTCATAGCAATTCTGCTGTTTCAAATTTTTATTATTACTTTAAGATTGCAATGTGTTCCTATGCTAAAGTGCATTGATTCTGTTGTTTTGAATGTGTTTTACATTATTATTATTATTATTATTATTATTATTATTATTATTATTATTATTATTATTATTATTATTATTATTATTATTATTATTAATTTAAGATTGTAATGTGCTCCTATGCTAAAGTATATTGATTCCGTTGATTTAAATGTGTTTTCACATGATTATTATTACTTTAAGATTGCAATGTGTTCCTATGCTAAGGTATATTGAATGTGTTCTCTCTCTCTCTCTCTCGCTCTCTCTCGCTCTCTCTCTCTCTCTCTCTCTCTCTCTCTCTCTCTCTCTCTCTCGCCGCCGAAGGGGATCTTTCAGAAGAGGGTCTGTTTGAGAACAGACAGAAGAGAACCCCCGAGACCTGATAGATGCACGGAGGGATGATTTGACTTATGCGGTAAATGAACTGTTACGTGCCGGATCCGCATACTTCGCAGAGCTTGCAAGGTTATAATTACATTTAAGGTGTTTTATGTTTTTTTTGTTGTTGTTGTTGTTAGGTTTGTTGTTTTTAGGTCAAAGTATTGTTAAAAAAAACAAAACAAAAACAAAAACAAAAAAAAAACAAGGTGTGACATTAAAGTGACCATGGCTGAAAAGGCAAGTGACCGGTCAAATGAATTACCAACCTTAAACCAAGTTTAGCTGCCATAATTGTTACTATTGTTAAGAAATGCATTTGATATGATTTGTATATTTTATTTGTCAAGTAATTATTTTTATTTTGTTAACTGCTCAAGGGAAGCATTTTATGTTTCATGTTGCAAGGGGGACACTTTTACGTGTGACACATATGATTTGGTTTTATCGATGTGTGCTAAAGTTGTTCAAGTCGCACATCCAGCCATAAGAAAGGCATAACGTCATACAAGGACTGAAAGGTGACGTTTGCAACGGTAAACCCTTTTTGTTTGAAGGAACATTTTTCTTTTTGATCATTTTTGTGTTTGTGATGAAGTGGACTCATTCCCTCTTTGCGTAAATGCGCCCAGCGAGGTATGTGTCAAATGTTTACATTGTTTACTTTCCTTAAGTTTAGTCTCACCGCTAATATGCATTTATGTACGTTTTGTATAAATTTGTGTATGTTTGACAGTTCGACGGTGGGTTTGTATGGAGTTACCTGAAGTCAATAAACCCGTCAGTGCTACAAGAACCATGGTCTCGTCTAATTCCTGGAGGGAGTGATAGTCCCTTGATGCACTGAGCCCTTCTCTAACTACTAATGTATTTACTATATATACCATTGTTGCATTACATTCACTCTGTTTCTTTCTGTGTCCTTTCTCCGAGTGTCCCTGGTCCCAGAGCTGGATGCTTCAGATGTGTGGTTGCTCTCCCACCTCCAGCTGCCCATTTCCACCGATCTACTCTGCATTGCCCTTACTATACTTGATTTGCTCATCTACATATTTTTGAATTTACCACCAGCTATATATGTAGTATATTTAATGCCAGAGCTGTACACCATAGCAGTAAACTATAGTTTCCATGTTAGTTGTACTTTGCATATATCATCTGTCTTATCATGCATGAATTATACTGTGTGTTTTATGGTCCTTGTCCCCCCCCCCCATCTCTACCTCTGTCCCTCTACCTATTCCTCTCTATCTCTGTCCCTCTATCTCTACCTCTACCCCTCTACCTCTTCCTCTCTACCTCTTCCTCTCTACCTCTATCCCTCTATCTCTACCTCTCTACCTCTTCTGTCCCTCTCAACCCGCCCGGCCAGCAGGCAGATGGGTCCCCCCACATTAGAGCCGGGTTCTGCTCGAGGTTTTTTTCCCTGTTAAAAGGGTGTTTTCCTTGCCACTGTCGCCTTTTGGCTTGCTCTGGGGGTCAGGCATATGGGTTCTGTAAAGTGTCTCGAGACAGTTTGACTGTAATTGGCGCTATATAAATAAAATTGAATTGAATTAGTCGATCTCGTGCCCGAAAGTCGAACGCGGACCTGCTCGGACTTCTCGTGCCCGACAGCTCATCAAGACGGAGTTACAGATAAGCCACTGCTTAGCGTTAAGGACACACATGCTCATCTGTTTTTCATGAAGACGTCTATAAGTCAGACACAGAAGTTTGTGATCTGAAAAGTGACATAAGAACTGAAAAACGTAAAGGGACTGTGTAAAGCCTGATACGTGCAACAGTGTTTTCAAGATATAAAGGGGCATTGATACAATTGATATTCTGCAAAAACTGATTCATAGTCATACGGTTATTATATAAGTAAGAAGATAAAGGTGTGTCTTGTTGATTTTGTAAAGTAAGAAAGTATGTGCACATTTAATTAAGTTTCATTTAGAGGAAAGTTTTGAGTTAAATAAGGAAATCGTTTTTCTTTACTAATAGTTCAAGATTTGAAATAAGGAGTAATTAATGGGTGATTTAAATATATGATTTAATTTAGTTTGCCAATTTAAGTAAGTATTCTGTGTAGGTTTTGTATTTACCTTTAAGATAAGGCTCATTGTGTTGAAATGTTTAGGAACTCATTTAAGATGTCACAAAATTCTGAAGAAACCCAGAATGAAGTAGCTGCTTGTGAGCAAATTGTAGAGCCAGAGCAGATAGATGAGCCTAAGACTGTGCAAGACGTACAGTCTGAAGAACCTTGTAGGGGTGAAAGATCTCGCACACTAACTGAAAAGGGAAAAGAACTAAAAAAGGAAAAAATTAGTGGCCTTCTACTCCGCTTTGACAACATTTATGAGCACTGGAAAGCACTGACTAAGTTGGCTAAAAAGGCTGTAGTAAGACAAGATCCCAGTAATCTACTGCAGGAACATATCACCACTATTGAAGGGGAATTATCTGATATAAATGTTGCTTATGATGAATACAGAAGGATTGATAGCCCATCTCATGACATGCGTCGCAAGCTCGACAACTGTACTTCAGTCACAAGGATTGTTGTGCAAAACGCTCAGTATCAAATCCAAGGAAGAGAGGAGGAGATGGTTTGGCCCGACGCTGGCTCTGTATTCGCATCTTCAACCTCCAGTGTTTCAGCTTCTCATTGCTCCAAGGTAAACTCTGTTCACTCTAATGCATCATCAGCTAAGAGACAAGAAGCAGCTGCAGAGTATGCAGCCACACAAACTGTATTAAAGATTATGACTGAGCAAAAATGCTACCAAGACAACCTGCAAACACTTGAAGCCGAGGACAGGCAAATAGTTGTAGATCAAGAAGCAGCGGCAATACCTCGTCGTTTGCTAGAAGAAAAGGAAGATGCTGAATGTAGGATAGAAAGAGAGAAACAAGAAGCTGCTACTCTAAAGAAACAGCAAGAAGAGAATGCTGCAAGGAAAGGATCTATACAAGACTTGAAAAGAAATCTAGAGCGTCTAGAAGAGTTAAAGAGGCTTAATGCTGCTAAAGCAACATTAAGCCTCTTCTATGATGAAGTGGATCTTTACCCAGACCATGAAGTTACACCAACGAACACTGCTAC